>JAAEAF010005913.1:0-84754 GCA_011037195.1 Triatoma infestans
TTTCTGAAACAATGCTTGATATAGATATTTTTCCCTCCTGTTTTTTTTCAGGTGAGGGTTCCAGAATTTTTACACTTTGTTTTTCAGGCTAGAAGCTGTAGAGAGCTGCGAATACATTAATATTTTTCGTTGTCATAACTTATATACATGATAAAATGGTTTAACTATTGAAGGATAGTTTCAAACAGTAATCCATCCTATATAATCATTATTTTTATAAGCATTTACATGTAACTACCAACATACAGTTTAAGAACTTTTATCTAAATCTTGCCAATAAAATTTACGGGCTAATTTCATTTGTTGGTATTTGATTGAATATTGTAAGTGCAACAGCTGTCCATTGTCTCGGTAAAGTTCGAGACCCTCAATTTCAAGGGATTTATGACCTTGAGTTGGAAGTTGGCCAAGATGTCAACCGCCTCAAGCATTGAGGTGGAGGACATCCGGGACCATATCCCAGTGAAAAGGATTCGCCAGTCACTGAGAGAAGAGTCCTTTAACGAATGGATGAAGTGCAAATGGCAAGGGATAGGAGCCTGTCACTCCAGGGAGACTCCCAAAGTTAATAAGTACATCTACAATAAGCAAGTGCTCTCAGGCTCGGAGTGGACCAACGCGATAAAATTAAACATAAATTATGCTCCACTCAAGGGCGTTCCCGGAGTTGCCACGAGTTCAGCAGGAGATATTGGACCCCTCTGCCGCAAATGCGGTAGAGAGAACGAAACACCGGCACATGTGCTCGGAAATTGTCCACACAATATGCTCCTCGGACTAGGCGGCATCACACGGTCAAGCACGCGATCGCAGAGTCTTTTAGGGCTCTTGATTATACCTGCTTTGAGGAAGTGTACGCTGTTGATGATGAGGGCTCTGCGCGATATGCAGATATAGTGGCCTTTAAAAGGGACAGCAGACTAGCGTACATCATTGATCCGACGGTGCGTTATGAAAATAACGATGCACAGCAGGGGGATAAGGTCGACACAGAAAAGCGTGCCATTTATAGCAAATGTATTACATGCAAATGGTTCGGTGCTCGGGGGACTATTCCAAAGAAATAGTGACGGAATTCTGGGTTGAGGTCGGTATAGACCCGAATATATTGCCGAGGCTAACGGAGGAGATTATTATAGACTCTCTAGCCATCATTAACCATCACATCTACAGTTAGACTTTGCGCACACATGTCTGTTGTCGAAAAGCGGAAAACAATAACAAAACAAAATTATCTGTTTCATAATTTAATCTGTGTAATAATGTAATGTTTCCTCTTTCTTTGTTTATGTCAGTTCGATTGATTGGTAAGCTGTGTGTTAGCAACTTGACATTGTCGAGCAGCCCCACTGACAATCCTTTACGAATAAAGTGTGTCTCTCTGATATATTTTTGAAAGCAGCTTCAAAATCTCTTGAAATGGCTGGTCCAATTGCTTGAAACATTTCTTGAGAAATTTCATTCAATATTGATTTATTTATTGCCTAAAGAAACTATACATTTCTATAGCAAGAGATTGACCTCTGCTGAAAGCTGAACAGAAAATACAAACGTTACAAGAAGAAACATTACAAACATTACAGTTTAATCTTCAAAGTAATAAACCATATTAAATACTTAATTAATAAAGTAGATAGTAATAATGATTTAAATAGACTGTATTCATTTATACAAATTATTTTAGGGAAGGAGTTTGAGGGATCTCCTCCTAGGTATTAAATAATACCTTTACAAACCTATGTATATCTTTCCTCCAAACCCTCAGAGATAAAATAAAATAAGTGGTTTAACTTTTCTTTATTTTCTATATCTAGTAAGTTAGCAAAAACATAAGAACTGTGTGAAGGTAAATACCTATTTAACAACCTCCTTCTCAAACATAAGGGCCTTCGAAAATAAAGTGCATAATATTATCATTTTTGCCATCCGCACTAGTAAAGCAACTCTTTTAGGATCAAATAAATGGGCTATTCCATTATTAAAAATCCTGGGGTGACGATCACGCTCTCTAATTTGAGCTATCAATCTGGTTTTAATGATATTTCACCTAATATTTACATATGAACTCCCATTAGCCAAGGGACATAACAATCTATAGAGAATGTTATATGAAGAGTTAAGTACTTCATTAATGTCAGTTTAGAGAAAGATTTTTAAGTTATTAGAGACCACGACCGCTTGCTGCGCCTGCCAGATGTCCTGCGCTCCTGTAGAATAAAGCATTTCTCTCACAAGAACCACCCAGTTAAAAGGAATGTCAGGACCATCCAAAAGCTTCACAAGTCTTCTATAGCATATCTTCAGAGATGAGCTGCTTTAAATGATAAAATCTTCAGCCAGAATCTTATAGATTTATTAAAAATATTGGTTTTCACTTGCCGTCATTCAAGCGAACGAAACTATTGGGGACTTGTCGTGGCAGATTTAAGAGCAACTTTAAGAATTTCAATTGGACACGATCGATTCTAGTGAAGTAGTTAGTTCAAGGCCCAATTTTTTAACTGATCCCAGACTTCTGATCGGTAGTGTATATATTCTTAAGGGGCGGCAATTTGTCTTTTTGTCCGGAGCGGGCGCTGGGCACAGTAGATCTTTCAGGTCGCAGTGCGATATTCCCCTGCACCAATCTACATCTACAAGATACTTCTCTTATAACTGGCAAGAGGAAGTGAAGTAACGCCTGTTTTTTTCAGGCAGGCAATATGCCTGCAACGTAATAGGTGTCGTGGACGGAGCCGGAAACATACTTTACTTTATACTACTGATATTATTAAATCAGACAAAATCTATGGCCAAGATCGGATACAGAACACACTACCTACTAGAAGTAGCATGCCTTTAACTATTCCATGAAAGATATCTTGGAAATTTTGTAGTTGTGTCGTTATTCACAGATCCCTATCATTTTCTTCCTTTGCACAGCAAGCCTATTCTAGTGGAGGAAGCGCCCGGAAAGTAGAAATATTGCGATAATGTCAATAACCAATATTCCAATGCAAACTTTATTGTAGATTATTACTCTTAAGAGGAAGTATTGTAATCGTGTCGAATTTTCGATATCGAGTTTTCACTGGAAATATCTATTATGAGGTCGGTCCTTTGTGTCCAAAAAAAGTAGGTTTTAGAAAATATCTCTTTCTGTATGTGAACAGCATAGCTCAAAAATGAAAAATCCTAGAATGTTCAAACTTGATATTCCATTTAGGTATCACCATGGGATCCGACAGTAGGTTATCGGCCAAAATTTTTCAACTGAAAGTACCACTTTACTGAATTTTTTTTTTTTACTTTTTTTGCGATTTTCTCAAAAATGGCTCCAACGATTTTGTTGATACTGGCTTTATCAGCTACACATACAATGAGCTACAACTTTTACTTGAAACAATTCTCTAGAAAAATTCATGTAAGGCAGTTATGGGGGAGAGATGTATGTGAATAGCATAGCTCAAAAACGAAAAACCGTAGAAAGTTGAAACTTGATATTCCGTTTAGCTATCACTATGGGATGTGACAGTACGTTATCTGTCAAAATTCCTCAACCGGAAGTACCACTTTATTAGTTGGATTTTTTACTTTTTTGCGATTTTCTCAAAAATGGCTCCTACGATTTTCTTTAAACTTGGAACATCAACCACACATCCAAAGAGCTACAACTTTTATTTGAAACATTTCTCCGGGAAAACGCATTCAAGGGCACTTTTGGGGGAGGGATGGGGTTAGGTTTCCACTAAAGGGCTATTTCAGTTTATTATACAATTCTATCATCTAAATAATATTAATTAGAATTAAATATGTTGTTGAAATTACGAGTATGAAAAAAATCGAATGACCGGAAGTGTGTTTTTACTGAGAAGTATTTTCAGTTTTCTGCTATTTTCTCTAAAATGGTTTAAACTATTTTCTTTGAACTTGAAATGTGAACTACACATATAAAAAGCTTCAACTTTTATTTGATACATTTTTTCTGGTAAAGTCATTTAAGGGGCTTGATGGGGAGGGGTGGAGTTATGTTTTTCCCTAAAGTGCTATCATAGTTGATTTATACAATTCTATCATCCAAATAAAATTAATTAGCAATAACTAAATTCGACTTTTCAAATGCCAAAATTCCGTGTTTCAAGAAAATTAGTTAAACGGAAGTACGTTTTTTTACTGAACAGTTTTTTTTTTCAGTTTTTGCTATTTTCTCCATAATAACACCGATGAATTTCATTAAATTTGGTTACTAACTATAATATTCTTAGCTTCGCCGACGATCTGCTAATATTAGGAGATTGTTACACAGATATTAAACAAAAATTAGATTTATTGCAATTATATTGTCAAAATAACAGACACAGTAAATGTTAAAAAAACAAAAATTTTAAAACTAGGTCATGGTCGTGAGTCCAAAAAACAAAGAAAATTTCACTATGGTAGTGAAATTATAGAAATTGTCAAGGATTTGTTGTGGTGGTTGGTTCCGCAGAGCTGGAAAGCATCAGAGACATTTTCCGTGGTAGCCTGCTTCATTTTGTGGTCATCGACCGGTTTCGGGGCGTTGCCCATCTTCAGGATGCTTTTTTTTAGACAGTGTGACAACACAGACTTGCATAGAGCAAACTTAGTTTCACACTCATATAACTGGTATTTACAAGTGGTTGAGTGTTTAAAGGAAGTAAATTTGAAAGATCTAGGGGGTTCGCAATGTTTATCCCTTAACACCAATGTCAAAATAATTCTAGAAAAATATAAGCAACACCTGATTGCAACTGATTTAAATAAAGTAGTGAGAAATCTATATAACATATTCTGGGAAAGCTCAAACCTAATAAATAACCCTGTTCAGCAATATTTAAATAAGACTATTCCCTTTCAGGTTATAAGGGTTTTCTCTGAAATAAGACTGTCAGGGCCTTATATTTATAAATTTAAAATAAACAACGGAATACATATAATAAAACCTAAAAATACTTGTTCTATATGCAATCGTAACGAACCAGAGACTTTGATCCATATATTTATAGATTGTCCCGCAAATCGAAGCATTTAGACAGCCACTTCACATTGTAAGAACAAATAACCCTAATGTAGAGCTTTTGTCATTAATCAATAATTTCAGTAACCAAAATATTTTTCAGAGTTTATAATTATTTGAAAAATAGATATAAACTGAGATCCTCTTTTTTTTGAAAACGTGTAATTCTAAATTTCAGTATATTATGAGAAATTAATTGTTATTTAGTAGTTCCTTTTGTATATATTTGTATAGTAGGTAAAACAGTGGAAATAGTAAACAGTTTATTTATATAATATATTCTCCTTAATACATAAAACAATTTATTAAGTATTTACATTTTTACCGGTGCGGTGTGTGGCTATCTGAAAGAAATGTATATGTAAAATATATAATTTAATCTCATTATTATTGTTTGGAAGATAACTATTTTTCTGTTTATTTCTTTGATTTATTGTGTTTTTGTAAATTTACATTTAGAGAACTTTTGTTTACTACCTTAATATGTACAGTTTATATTTCATTTGTATGGTTTGTACTGATATACTGAACTCATTGTAACAGGTTTTGTACCTAATACAAAAGAAATAAATAAATAAATAAATAAATAAACTATAAAATTTGTCTTCACAATTCTGAAACTGGAGTATGAGAAAGTTTTGTGAGTGTATCATAGCAGATTTTTTTTATTATTTTGTTTCTAGTGTTCAGTAAAAATGATTAGTAAACCAAGAAAATAAACTTATTGATGACTTCATTTGGATGAAAAAAAAACAATCTGACTACCCCCTAATTAGCAAATCTGTTGAAATGTTAATCATCCCACTGAATTGTAACATTTTAAACTTTTATTCTATATATATATGATTTGTTTATTGCATTGAGTAATTGATTGTATGATAAACGTTTAATCATTTTTTTTTTTTTTTTTTATGTTTTTGTTTCTATGCTAGTGTAATGCCAGTTAATTGAAACATTTTTAAACGTCTCCCTTTAATGTACACAACTTCATTAAAACATTGTTTTAATAGATAATACATTTCATGTTTTAGAAACTGGTTTCTTTATAAGTAAGTGTAAAATTAAAAGGTTTTATTAATTCCCTGATTTTATTCATTAATTAACTTTGTCTTGAAATGGGGTGACTTGCAGGACCGTGAAAACAACCAGAAAGTTCTTCACTAATTTCAGTTTTCGGTCAGTGGGTACGGTGCTTCGAATCAGTATGACTGACAGTCGTTTGGTATTGCCTTCAGAATTGAGAAATGTGAAGAATTTAAGTAAAACTTTGAAATTGCTATGAAATCCTCCGAGGTGTTAAGTTGGATTTGTATTATTGCTTAATATGAAAAATCTGTCTTAGCAAGGAGTTTTATATCCTTGACTATTTCATGTTCATTCGTGCCTTCCTGTAGGCATTTTTAATTTTTATGTGCTGATTTGCTTAATTTCTTTCTTCTTGAGCGTTTAAAGTGGAAAGTACATACAATTAATTTTCAGTATTTCTATTGGTTTTGTTTACATTTTGATCGCTTTGTAACAGTAAAATTATTTTCATATGTTAATGTATCTTGGATATTGTGTAAGATTTTCTTTTTGTTTCTATTTGACTTTTTTGTCTATTACAATTTCTTCTTCTTCTTCTTCTTCCGGCGCTACAGACCGAGACGGTCCTTGGCCTGCTCAATACGGATAGACCACTGAGCCCTATCGATGGCCAACGGGCACTGACTCCTATCCTTCTCATGTCAGCCGTCACGTTATCTAACCACCTAGTTTTGGGACGCTCCCTTGGCCGATTATTGGCCAGCGTGCCCAGAAATACTTTTTTTACCATTTGGCCTTCTGGCATCCTGCAAACATGGCCATACCATTTCAACCTCTTACACTTTATAAAGGATACTATTGAAGGCTCCCCGTATAGGTCGTACAGATCTCTATTTTTCCTTCTTCTCCAGCAACGGTTCTCCCTTATCGGTCCAAAGATTCGCCTTAGCACTTTCCACTCAAACCTGTCTAACCTTTTGCAAGAAACCTTGCTTAACGTCCATGTTTCACTGGCGTATGTAACGACGGGTCTTACCAGCGTTTTGTGCATCCGAATCTTCGTTCCTCAGCTGACCGCGCTGTTACTCATTATTTTACCGACAGTAAAGTACGCCCTATTACCCGCAACTATCCTTTTTTTTCACTTCCTCTTCCTCACCTCCAACCTCACTTTTAACGGAACCTAAATACGGGAAGTTGGATACAGTTTCGAATGTATAATTTCCTATGACGTATCAAACGTTTTCTCCTGGCTACCAACACCTTAGTCTTATCTATTACAATTTTGACTTGTGATAATGAAAATTTTCTCCTTGCATGCCTGTTATATGTGTTTGTTGAGATGTTGATATGTGATCGGCGATATGGTCTGGGCCCAGGAAGTTAACTTGCCAGAATTTTTCATATAGTTTTCAGTCTTTTTGGTATTGTGGTCAATTTGTTTTATTCAGTGTCAGTCGGGTTTAGACTAAATATTTTCTTAAATTTTGTTTTACTACATACACTCTTTTATAGTGTATCGGTAAATGTTGGCATCTGGTGGCAATTTTTCTAACTATAAAGTTAATTTATAATAATTGTGGCATTTTGGTAAGTGCCATTACCTCGTGATATCTATACTACAGAAAACATTGATTAATGAATTCCTAGCATTGAAAAATGTCATGTTTTTATTTACAGTTTAAATTAATAATGCTTATTACTGTGCGCCCAAACCATGGTAACTGAGTCAACAGGGCCTTCTAAAATGATTTCAATGAATAAACTTATTTATTAAAGAAGCCACCACCTTAAAAAAAAAAAAAAAAAATCAAAGTTTGCTAATTTCAGTTTCTAAATCAAAACTTTCACAATTTTTACATTATAATGGTATTATGTTTATGGTAAGGCACAAATAACCTACTTTCTACTTTTCTTCATTATTTTCCAAATGAATAGCAACAATAAAAGCATGTCTCATTGACCTTTTTTTTAGAGGAGATAAGGTTCTATAATGACAAATTTAATGTATGCAACTAAATCTTCCAAATTAACAAATGACTGCATAATATGATATCATTTCATTTCTTGAATATATTGTAAAACAGGCACATTCATTAAAAAAATGTTTCATTTCATTTAAGATGAGAATAAATGGTTTAGAAATCAAGTTTTCATTGTGGGCAACTCATTAGAATAAATATTATTTCAGACTTCTTCGGATCATAGCAGCAAAGAAGCGTCCTTAGCCTGGCCACAGTCCTAGAAGTCCTCTCTAGATTAACAGATCTTTGATGCTGCAATATTTGCGCTGGAACAATATTTAGTTGTAAATATTGAGTATTTAGTTGTAAATAATCCACTTGCTGGAGATAGGGATCAAGGTGGACTGGAAATAAGAATTAGCCTTTTTATCATTCATCACATAAAGGCGATGATAACCCCAATCCTAGTCTTCAGCGGGCAACGTTGTTGTTCAACGCACTGGTAATGGACTGGATTATGCTATAATAGCACATGCAGATCCTAGGTACTGGTGTCGGAAACGGCGGATGTAGACGCGAGCCCCTACAATCCGGTTTCTTAATAATGGAGGACCAGCTCTAACCTGAGAATGAGGCTTCCCAAATCACAGCTCTAATGGAGTAGGTTGTTAGAGTTGACTGGACACACTGCTGCTAGTTGTAATATACAGCTACCAAGGTTCTGGTATTAATAGTTCCTTGAAACACTTGGATGTGCAATATTAGAGATAATCCACAATAAATGTAATAAGAGTAGTATTATTTATTTATTTATTTATTAAATTTTAACAACAAACGGCGTAAGCCTTATGGTTGAAGTCATTACATACATACAATTAAAAGTAAAGTAATACATGCTCATATTAACACTTCATGTAATGCAAAAATGTTTTCTTAAAAAGTCCAGATGCCATTTGAAAGCCCACATCACCAGGAATATACTCATTCCATGACCTGCATAATCTACAAATGACGTCAGCATTGAAGAGCTCAGTAGTCTTAAAGGCAGGGACCACGAAATGCGAAGTACTGCGCAAGCAGCGAGGTGGCACATGAAAAGGAATGGCAGCAAGTAGCTCCATACAATCAATTTCGCCATTCAAGAGCTTCTTCAAGAATAAAAGCCCAGCATTTCGTCTTCTAGACTCTAAAGAGCATAAATGAGTAGCACCGCTGGGTAACCTTTTTTAAAAGTCCTGATGAAACGGTTTTGTATAGCTTCCAGTCTGACTATATCCTTCTTGGTGTAAGGACACCAAACCAATGACGCGTACTCAAGAAGGCTTCTGACATATGCATTGTACACAGTTAGCACCGCTTTGGGATCTCTAAGATCACGAGTGTGCCTTAATACAAAACCCAGTGCTCTCGATGCTTTCCTGCAAACATGTTCAAACTGTTTTGTGAAAGAGAGGTCATGACTCAGAGTTACTCCTAAATCCATAACGTTACGAGTCCTCTCCAATGGTTTGCCATCAATGAGGTACTGATAAGATATACAAGTCTTTTTGCGATAAAAAGAAATGACTTGGCATTTTTTAACATTTAGCTCCATGCCATTACTGCAGCACCAGTCAGAAATAAGTACCAATGGCACCAGTCAGAAACTATTACAATGGCAATAGTGCCAGTTTAGTTGAGGAAGTCGGTGGCGGAAGTATTGCGCAATATGGTTGATTGCGTCGTATAAGTTAATAATTATCAGCGAATAAGTCAGAGAAGATCACAGGTTTTAGGATAGAATAACCCAAAGGTTATAAGGATGGATAGAAAAGCTGACTTACCGCTTCATAAATTAGTCCACCTGTAAAATTAATAATTACGTGAATGCTATATTTCCTCTTGAAGATATTGATGGCACAGTAAAGAAGATGATTGCTGATTCAATAAAAAGGAGCCGCCTGGGGCTGCAAGATGATATCATCAATTTGCAGAAACGTGCTGATGAAAAAGCAATATGGCGTTGAGCCCAAAATTAACTAAGTGCAACAGGTGCCGTAAAGCTGTAACTCGTACAGACAGACAGAGTGCAAGACAAGACTACACTGACTCGGAACAGGGTGTGTTCCCTTTAAGAATAATATTATGTCTGATGAATTAGACAAGTTGGGCAACATGATTCTTAAGTATAATCGAAAGAAGTGGATGGCACACTTATTTAATTTGACATTTAATAAATGATGGTAAATTGTATCGAAACACCATTTAGATAAATCCAACTAATACAAAAATTAATAGAAAATAAAGATGACTAACCTAACAGTGTGGCCAGTCAACTGTATGTATAAGAAAAATGGGAGCGCCCCCCCCCCCAAGGAAATTTGGTTAGTGTATTGCAAAATTTACTTTCTTGAATAAATGGAACAATGGTCTCTATAAAAATGGAAATGGAAATAGAATAAAAATTATTAGAGAAATAAATTTCCTTTTATTAAACAATAATATATTATTTAAACATTTATTAGATTTTTTTTGAATTGAACATTTTTTACTTTTATTAATTTTTTTCCACAATTAAAACTAGAAAGTAATTTCGTTCATTACTTTGCAGTAAAACATTACATTGAGCAATAAAATTATATAAAGGTATTTCAACATGTTGTTTATTATTATTATTATTATTTTGAATAATGTATGATGAATTTAGTAAATAGGAAGAATGAATATCTGTGCTTCTATTTAATTTCATTCGATTTTTTTTTTTTTGAATTATGAACATTCAACAATTTCACTAGATAATCTCAATAAATATTTAAATAAATTTAATTAAATCTATAAGCATTAGATTTTTAAAAAACACATTTTTTTAAAATAGGAAATAATTTAAAATCCACATTACAAATCTTAAAATTGCCTAATTTGGAATTTATGAAATAAATAATCTTAAATTTGCATTATTATCACAATAATTATTATAAAGACTATTAGAACAAAAACTAAATTAACTTTTTTCATTTAAGTATTTATCGTTTCATAAACATAGGATTATTTCGGCCTAAAAAAAAAAATGTTTGCTATTAATTAATAATATATAATGCCATTAATATTTTAAACTTGTAGCTTGGTCCACAATGCTGAACTATATTTGAGAGCTTGTCTAACATAGCTCGTCACCATTTAGCGTCAAGAACGCAAAGATCCACATTTTTGTATCATTAAATTCTTACATAATTTCTAAAATGAGATCAGTTTAAGAAGTTCTTTCTAAAGCTTTAAAAAAATCATAACCTTAGGTTATGAAATGGACTCTTGCAATAACTAGAAAAACATAAATAGAACATATAGATTATACGAACCAATTCTCAGATAGCAACTTTTTGATTATGTAATTTTTGTAGAAAAAAGGAAATCGGATCATCAGAACAGAAATTAATTATTTGAAATTAACTGGAATATGTATGATAAAAGTGTCTGCAAAATATATTCCATTTTCTTATAGCTTTTTTATTCGTTAATGTGTAACCTACAGGTCCGCCTTATATGAGATCTTTAGCTATTCTACCGTCCAAAAACTGCAGCCCAATCAAAATTAAATAATATTAAAAAAAAAAAAAAAAAAATCATCTTCACAGATTTTAATACAAATATTTGATTTCAATACAACATCCCTACAATTTATTTCACTTCACCAAAGCACTGAAAAGGTTCCGAGGAGCACAATATCTTTCGGGTCGCGATACACTATTCTTTTAAAGAATGTAAAAAAAAAAAAATTTGTTTCTGCTCAATGTGTATGAATGTTTGGTATGCTTTCAAAAACTAGCAATGTCATCTGCAGTTAGAGTTTATTAGGAAAGAATAAAAATGGAATTTAAATTTGGATTAATAATAAAAGGGGCAAAATTAAAATTAGGGAATTAAAGTCAAGTATTTGTTTACCATTTTGGTAATTATGAGTAAGCGTGTCCCCAACATGGCGGACATTGTACTACAGTCACCTCTATATTCCCACTCTTCCTATACACACATTCTACGTTTACTCTTCCGATTAATTACATATCGATATATTTTTCCATTATATATGTTAAAATTTTTTATAATTGTTTTCCATATTCCAAGCTTTGTTTACAATTAAACACAATATTTACATGTTTCTCATTTAACTTCTGTTCCTTTTCTCTTCCGTCCTCCCCCCAACCTTAGAACATTCATTACACATTCAATAAAATAACGGTTAACAGTCACTTTGCTATTAGTACAACTTGTGTCAAGGTTATGTTAACGCATACAGTCAGTAACCTATCTACTTACTATCAATTTGGGCACTATGAGTTATATAAACACATTTTATATAAATCATAAAATTTTTTCAGGTATTATTTGTTCCTTTTTTTTTGTATCCAAAAAATGTGCGATAACTGTGAGTATATAAACTGTTCAAAGCTATTCGTATGTCCTCTGAGGAATCCGAAGTAATCACGTTTCTACAGCGACACGGGTGCTTACTAAGTGAAAAACGTGTATATCTGCCAACAGGTTTTCTAGGTGAAATAATTCAAATTAATCAACAGTCATTGTGGAGTAACCAGCGGAAAAAGGTGTGTATTTTAATTTTATAATTTGCTGAACCTGCTTATACTGAGGTGCCCACCTGCAATGCCTGAATTGCCTAAAGCAAAACTATGGCCCTTAAATATTTGCATCGTGTAGTTTTATGTGAGTTTTAATATGACAAAATTCTGAAAACTATAAGAAATAATGGAGAAGTGTAACTTTCTGAACATATAATTTACTTAAATAAAAAAGTTTGAGCTCAACTTTCATCCAAGGGAATAATAGCATTAAAAGCATTTTATTTGATATATTAAAAACATACGTACAAATGAATGTTAGAGTCACTAAGTATTGCATTCTATATGATATGTAAATTTGGATTTACATCGATCACCAGTTTAATGGAATTATTGCATTGTGATGGATTACCTGATATTATTTAAATGCCAGATTTGTTGTGTTGTGATGACACAATTTAATATCTTTAAAAAAAAAAAAATTCTAAAGTTTTAAATAATTTTTCATTTGTGACCCACAATAAAAGCAATAAATATTGAATTAATTATTATAATTATTATTTTAATTTTCATAATAAATTTTTGATCAAAAAACTTTTCAATTCCTTATATTATTATACATAAACAAGTAGTACTTATAAATGCAAGCTTTTTTACATCTTTAAAATGGTTTTTCTTTTAAAAATAAACATTTACATTTAATTATTAAATTATTTACAATTATTTTCTTTACAGAATTATTTACAAATTATTTACATAAAAATCAGTCAAAAGAATTTTATTTTTCTTTTATATTTGTTTATATAGATAAGGGAAGGATGAGTTTTTAGCTATAATAATGAATTAGTCATATCTGGAGTCCACGAATGACTTATTTTTATGTCTTGGTTTTTCATTGCGGATACGGACTGTTTCAATGTGCACGGTGGACGATGAACCTGCTGACAAAGACCCACTGATTCCACAACCACTGAACTCGATTTCCGAAAATTGCCTGCAACATTACAGAAATATTTATTATTTTATTATTAAAAAAAAAAATAAAGAAGATTTCCTCTTACTTAACTTAATGATCTACTAATTTTTTTCAGTCTTGTATGGTTATGTGTTAGAGGGCTTCTAAAATGTCCATATTGACACTGGTGAAGTTGGTAGGCATAGTGATTCAATACAAAGCACTTTTTTTTGTTGTTGATGTTTAATAATTGCTTTAAAAATATGAGACTTCCAAGGGGTTGCACCTGTTTGGCATGTTGTATAATTGTTTTTGTGTTAGCAACCAAATTTTCACACAATCTCGTTCTGGATAAATACAGTTTGGTGCAAGGAAGGATTGACTAATTATTTTCATATGGAGACAGGAATCAAGCTGGGATGTCTTTTGTCTCCATTATTGTTTTCTCATTTTCTGAATGATTTAAAAGAGCATATTTAGATGGAGATGGAGTTCATGTAATATAAAAGAAGAATATAGTATGTATGCTGATGACATTATACTACTTGCTTCTCAACCAATCCCTTTGCAACGTATGATTAACTTATTTCAGGATTATGTAGAGAAATGGAATTTATAGATAAATCTGCAGAAATCGATGTTTTAATGGGGTTCAGTAATGGCGGAAGAGCTAGCTAAAAAAGAAAAATGGTTCTATTAAGGAGAAAAATTGGAATAGTGAACAAATATAAATATTTCTTTCTTTTTTTTTTAAATTTAAGGCGCGTCAACGTCTATGGTCATTGGCGCCCGGAGCCTTCTCAGTTACAGACGGGAGTTCTCTTCGTTACAGACAACACTTCCATCACCGGACAATGAGCTGTAGAGGCTCTTAGGAAGAAAAAAAATCTAAGAGCAGCACAGCTGGGCTCGAACCCGGGATCTCCGCGTCGAAGTCTAATACGCTAACCACTCACTTAGCAATTCCCTTCCCTAAATATAAATATTTAGGCATTTTATTAACTTCAAGAAAGTATGTTGTGAAAAAGAACAAGGAGTGGATCAATTATTATGGGATTAATTAATTGAAAATAACATTTCGTTTAAATAGAAGTTAAAATATTTTAATAATGTACCCCAAACAATTTCATGCTATGGTGCACAAATATGGGGCTGGAAATCGTATGATAACTTAGAAAAGTTTTTTCAGGTACTTCATTAAAAGACTGTTCAGACTAATTAACCATACTTGCAATTCAGTTGTTTATACAGAAACTGGAAAGCCACCAATATTGTTACATACCACGAAGCTTCGCCACAATTATATATCACTAAAGTATTTAACATGCCCGACTATGGAGTTCTTCTATGGAATTCTTGTCTTCAAAATAATTAAAAAGAATCTATTTTTTGGTTTAATAAATTAAACAAAATCACAATATATATCACAATATAATTTAGAGAGCAGTTATTGTGTATTTTTAATATAGATTCATTTGAGAAAATACCGTTAAACTTGAGGGATATTATGTATAAAAAATTATCAGAATAAATACTTGAATGAGATTAAAAATTCGGTTAATTATCTGCTAAGCAAAGAATTAAATTATAATTTGCAAAAAAAAAGATTATTTTTAAATAGTAAGCTGTCATTATTTATAATAAGATAGATAATTAAAATTAGAGCTGAAGTATTGCATGTGGGGACTATAAGCCATTTTGGCATGCTGTGGCATGATAGAAGTATTTTCAATTGTCTAATCTGCTAGATGTCTGAAGGAAAAGATTTATACCACTGTATGTCCACAACTATGCCAACTAAGACGTGAATTATTTAAGGTCGAAATGGTTGATAAACAATATATCTTAAAACTGCTTAATAGGGAAAGATTCGGGCTTACAATCTTAGAAATAAAATACTAATTAAATAATGCCTAGATCGTTGTCCTAATTTCAACTAAATCAAATTATTTAGTTTTTTTTTTTTTTTTTTGGGCGCATCGACTGCCTTGGCCATTAGCGCCCCTTGAACATTATTTCTCTCTCTATCTATGGCCACACGAGCTGGGATGGCACATGTTAATCTCATTTGGCATCCACCACAGTACTTTGCACAGCAAGGTAGGGTGGAGCACTTGATTAAGGCAATTCTTTCCTCACATCCCCTCTTATACCATCAAACTAATCGACAAGGGGGAGTGTGGAACCTTGTTTGTGTCATCCCTTATCTTACTAAATCCGTATATTTATGCCAAACCAAAAGCATTTTTTTTTTTTTTTTTTTTTACACATATTATATCAACTTATTAAGTAATATATAAGTAACAACTAAACCTAAGGAGGCTATTTAATGTATAAGCTAATTTGGTGTGCAGTACTTTTAACAAATATTCCTGCACACCCTTAATGGACTTATCTTTCAATAAACTAAACCTAATGGGGTTGAAATACTTTTATAAATTTTCTTTCAACCCCGCGATGCAACCTATTCTAATCATTCACTCTAACATTCTCGCCAATAAATACATTCACTCTAATAAATACATTCACGCTAATAAATACATTCACACTGATAAATACATTCATGCTAATAAATACATTCACACTAATAAATACATTCACACTAATAAATGCATTCATGCTAATAACTACATTCACGCTAATAAATACATTCACACTAATAAATACATTCACACTAATAAATACATTCACACTAATAAATATTTAGTTAATGTTAAGTTTATAAAGGAAAATTGTACAAGTTTTATTTATTTATTTATTTATTTTTTTTATTAATTCTACTTGATAAATTTTTATTGCCTGTCAGTATTATTTTAATTTATTTATTTAAAATTGAATATTTATTTTTGTTGCTATAGTGAGGGCAGTATAATATTTGGTTATAATTTATTTCATATGGAAAGGTATTTTATTTATGTTTATTATTTTGTTTTATATTTTAATTGGAATACCGCACAACATCCAGTACTCTAAATAACCATGAGTCTATTTTTATTATATAAATTAAACTTTATTTTATATATTATGTTTATGAGCCATAAATTAAATAAAGATTTATCTATCTATCTAGAATAATTAATATTGTATAATAATAAACGATTAGTAAGTCTAATTTAACAATATTATCAAATCTAAACAACTTCATGGATGTCATTGATAAACTTTTTTAGATGAGAGAAATATTATAAGTTTTAAAGTTATTTTCATGTCACATTTTTTATCAGTTATTCCCTGGGCATTTTATTGCTTTTCATACTCTTAGTTTTGAAGCTTTTAGCAATTGTTTGTGCATTTGAAAATGTTACCAGTTTGTTCCGCTTCTATTAAAAATCCATCTCTGTAATTACTACACTTACTTATTCATTACCCTCCTGCTAACTGTTTAGTTAACTACAATTCCTCATTTCATTTCTTCAAAGGATGGGACAATATTTTCTTTATAAATTAATTTTTTTTTTTTTTTTTGTATCATCTTCAACTGGCATCTGACTTCATTTACGTCGCTTTTCCTGTAACTCGTTTTACATAAATTCGGATGTTGAGTTGAGATGGCTGACACTGTGGCAAGTAGAGAGCTGTATGAGGAGTAAGTGAACAGAGCGCAGACTAGTCCTGCCTAGTCGGCTTTGACCAGAAAAGATATGAAACGTACATTAGTTTGAATAAAAAAAATAGGCTTCGCATGTTGAGGGGTTTCATCTCGGGGCATTAATCATAGTCTGTAGGTGCTTTTCCATGGCCTAGAACGCGATAATACCTGCTAATTCGCTAGGGAGATATAGGAGACTCCAATGTATCACCTAACGGAATGCGACGCTGTCAACCAGAGAAGATTTGGAAGCCTTCCATAGAACCTTACCAGATTTTCAGATTTTTCAGAAATCTTAATTTGGAAGGGGCGCTGTAGCTGCCTCATCCTGGCACCAGTAGACTTCTTTTGGTCACAGTGCAGTATAACCTTCTTTTTTTAAAAATATATATTCAACCAATAATCTTTCCTGCATTTGTTTAGTTATCTTCGGGTGTTCGAGTTGTTTTTGGCTTTAAGCAAACAAGTTTTCATTTTGTAATTTAAGTTTACTGTTGTTGGAAGAAAAAATGTATTATAATTCTATTTTGTTTTGTCAGTTTTCTTTGTTTTTTTTTTTTTCATTTATACTTCCCAGAATAAAGAATACTTTCAATGTATTTTATTTGCGTTCATTACAGTTTTTTTTTTATTTTCAATTAAGTTCAGGGAATTTATATGTATAACTATATCTCACTCCTCTCTATTTCTCTAGTTCTGACAACAGAAGCAGGTCGGAGCAAAGTAATATCTCACACAAATATATACAGGGTGACCAGAGTTATATGCTCCACCCACTTTTTTTTTAAACGGCGGGAAATTTCGAAAAATAGAAAACACGTATTTAATCATTTTTAGTCTAGTTTATTTTCAGTGATTGATCCATTTTTTTATACCCCAATATCCCGAGATACAGCATCCAACTTTTTTTTTTCAAATGGAACATTATATTTTTTTTTGCATATTTTTATAGTACTTGAGCTCCTAAAATAAAAAAATAAAAAAAATTTAAATCGGTTCGGTTTTTCAAAAGTTATGATAATTTAAAATATGAAAAACAAATTTCAGTTTAATGTCAAAATTACCTTATTTTTTTTTTTAAAGAAGCTGTTCAAACTGGGCACCATCAACGGATAGGCAAGCCAAAGCTCTGGACTCCCACGCTCTGTTTGTAGCAGCACTTAGGGGGGGCAAAGTCAACATCTAGGCAAGCTAGAGTTATTCGACGTTCCAGATCTTCGACCGAAGCCACAGGATTAAGGTTACTGTATACTTTATTTTTTAGATATCCTCACAAAAAAATGGACAAAGAATGCACAATTTTATGGACTGATGAATCAAAGTTTACCAACAATGGCCTTCTTAAACGTTGGAACTTTAGAATATGGGCAGAAGAAAATCCACAAGTTACCTTCGCCACACGCCATTAGGTTGTTTTTTCTACAAATGTTTGGTGTGGAGTTTTAGAAAACCAACTAATCGGCCCATACTTCTACAGAGGGAACTTAACTGGTGAAAGGTATCTAACTTTTTTAAGAGACATTTTGCCAGTTTTGCTGGAAGATGTTCCTCTAAAACGTCGGTTAGATATGTATTTTCAACAAGATGGTTGCCCGGCACATAATGCGAGAGTTACTCGACGTAACCTGGACAGAAATTTCCATGAAAAGTGGTTAGGAACTCATGGTCCGATCCAATGGCCACCTCGATCTCCGGACTTAACCCCAATGGACTATTTTTTGTGGGGATATCTAAAAAATAAAGTGTACAGTAACCTTAATCCCGTGGCTTCAGTTGAAGATCTGGAACGTCGAATAACTCTAGCCTGCCTAGATCTTGGCTTTGCCACAAGTGCTGCTACAAACAGAGCGTGGGAGTCCAGAGCTTTGGCTTGCCTATCCGTTGATGGTGCCCAGTTTGAACAGCTTCTTTAAAAAAAAAATAAGGTAATTTTGACATTAAACTGAAATTTGTTTTTCATGTTTTAAATTACCATAACTTTTCAAAAACCTAACCGATTTAAAATTTTTTTTTTTTTTTTTTTTAGGAGCTCAAGTACTATAAAAATATGCAAAAAAAAATATAATGTTCCATTTGAAAAAAAAAAGTTGGATGCTGTATCTCGGGATATTGGGGTTTAAAAAAATGGATCAATCACTGAAAATAAACTAGACTAAAAATGATTAAATACGTTTTTTTCTATTTTTTCGAAATTTCCCGCCGTTTAAAAAAAAAGTGGGTGGGGCATATAACTCTGGTCACCCTATATATATATATATAGCATCAGATATATACATATATCATATGCTTGTTTATATGATATTAAATCACTCCGGCACGCTACTGTTGTCAGAATACTTTACTGTACGCTACTGAGGCTGCTCATTCATTGAAAAGTTTGGGGACACCTGACCTACAAGGTGGACCGTAGTAGAATTTAGGAACTTGACTGTTGCACCTTCAAATACCCCAATGTGTACAAATTTTATTCAGCAGTCCTGCTGGTTGGTGCCATAACTTCTACTCTTTAGGAAAACTTTAAAAATTAACTTAATAATATTATTATTATTTAACTTAAGGAGAAGAACAAAACACTATGCTATTCGGCTTCTCTGGCTTATCCATAAAGAAAATAACAATAAAAACAAGCCGGTGCTAGTTCAGTTATTCACAATAACTTGGGGAAAGTCCATCATTACCTCTTCCAGATTTCGACTAAAGAATCTATATGAACCGGATTTCCTCATACTCTAACCGACTCTGTCATCCAAAGAAGTGCCTGGAGACTTTGCTATATACTACTTTCAGCCCTCTTTGGATTCTCAATGAGCATTTTTGACAGTTAACTAGCCAAGGATGAACTCGCCTAAGCCGAGTCCCTAAAACCCTAAGGGAAGTACCTAAATCATAAATTTAATTTCGCAACTACATGAAAAACAAGAAGATTAAGTGAGCTTTTGGCAAAAATTAAGTGCAAAAATTTAAAAACGACGGTATAGTGATTTCTTAGATTAGCGGCGCATGCATATCGCACTCTGAATTTAAAATCTTGATTTTTATTATAGCTATAGGTTTTGCTAATCTCTTATTTATTGACTCCATGATAAATAAAGATTTAATAGTGCAGCTTTAAAGTAGTGCAATTATTCTTTGCTGTATTTTGGATGAGAGGATGCGTAACACTAATTTAAAAGGTGTTTGTATCTGCTCGGACAGCCAGGCTGAGTTGAAGGCGCTTAGCTCATGTGTCTTCACTTCCAGATTGGTGTTGGAATGTTCTAAAAGACTGGAAGATCTTTCTTCATTGAAGGATGTGCTTTTGGTCTGGGTTCCAGGTCATATGGGAATCTTTGGGAATGAGGAGGTGGATAGGTTTGCCAAATTAGGCGCCTCTCTTCCTTTCATTGGTCCAGAGCCTGCTGTTAGTGTGTCTTCTGGCACATGTTTGTCAGGCTTCCAGACGTGGATGACCTCACAGCACTCATCCTTATGGACGAGTGCAGTGGGTTGTCGGCAGTCTAAGATGCTCATTGGGGGTCCGGATGGAGCTCTGAATAGCGGGATCCGATGTCTTTCACGGACCTCTCTCAGGCATCTGGTTGGCTTCCTCACTGGGCATTGTGGCTTAAGGAGACATCTCTATACAATGGGACTCATGCCTGACCCCTTTTGTAAGAGTTTGTGAGACGGAAGAGGAAACACCCATGCATCTGATGACGGATTGTTTGGGCTGTGAGGAGATTAGGTTTAGGACTTTCGGTCGGAATAGGATATCGGTAGAGGATCTTAAGCTATGTCCTTTTAAGGTTTTGGTTCGATTTGTTCGGTCTGTGGTGAAACTTAGATGGTTAAAACCTGGGCCTGGACTTTTGTCCCAGTAGTTGTTATTCTTTAGGGGTAGCTATGTGGGCCCAGGGAGGCTTTGGATAGCGTAGGGTTTTGCCCTCCCCTTCTTTGAATAATAATAATATTAATAATAACAGTTCTAAAAAAAAAACTCACAAAACTTACTCTGTAAAATATTACACTTTCAGTTAACAGATTATCTTTAAATTTTGAATTCTATCAATACTTTTAATGTGTATTAATATTATGTAGGTGCTAAAACCATAATAATATTATATCGAAGTGATAGTTTAAAGGAAAGCATTCCACCAGAACCTCCAAAACATCAAATTTTCTGTGAAATAGTTTAAATATAAGTGGCCGATATTTATGTGTGTAAATAGTAAACTAAATTTAAAGAAAATCCTTGGAGCCGTTTATCGAAAAAATCGTGAAAAACTGAAAAAGTGATTCAGTAAATTGGCCTCAGCTTTCGATTGATGGATTTTACCCAAAACCTTAGTGTCAGATAATTCTACACAGAGATACAGATAACATACACACCTATACAGACCATTAAATAAAAATTTGTTTTTTTCATATTTAGAGGACCTCAAAGACTGTATTTCTGGTGAAAACTCAATTTCGAAAATCTATCACGATCGTAAAACTTCCTCCTAAGAGTAAGAGAAATTATTGCAATTCTGTAATTAATAAATTTCAATTTTTTTTTTTAATACAAAGTTTGAGCCACAGATATAATACAATTAATGGATAATTCTTCATTGAATAAGTTTTAAAACCTAACTAATCGATTTTCCTATTCTAAATTATTTTAGCCCATATAATTGGTAAGAGTTTTAGCCGAGCTAAAAAATATGAGTTCTTTAATAATGGACATGCTATGTGAACACATTTTCTTTGCTGAACTAAGGTTTCTGCGGTTTCCATTAGCGCTATCCTTTTAAATTACAGATGCGCTTCAGAAAATGAACTAGAACTAGAATAGAATCGCTACTACTGAAGGAATAGCAAATAAATAAAGCAATTATAAAATTTCAGTATTATAGATGGCAACTAGATTTGGTGTAATGTATTTGTTGAAGTGAAAGAATATTGTTAAGATAAAGAAATTAGCTTTTTTATATGTTCTGCTTTCGAATGACTTTTGATGATAGGAAACAAAGTAATGATGAAAACTTTCACTTGTGAATATACTAGAAAATTTATTCCATTTTATTTGTTCTTATCTCTTTCTAGATGATGCTCATTTTAAAATCCAAAAATCACTATTAGAAATTCAATTAATTCAGTGGCGAAGTAATAACATTGTCTAATTGTATCTATAATCAAATTATTGAAGAATAGATATAAGGAAATTGAGAGGATAAGTAATTAAAATGATTTCAGCAGAAACAAATTAATTCTCAGAAAACTTACTAATAGCTGAGTACACCCATTAACAAGTTTTAACGAGTTCCACATAGTTGAATTTCAGACGGTCTGTGCAGGATTTAATGTACATCAGATTTTCTAACAACTAAATTATCATTTAACAATCATAGAATATTAAATTTATTTCTTTAATTTTTATTATTATAGTGACTCATAATAATAATAATAATAAAAATAATAAAATTAATATTAATTCATAATAATAATATTTTGAATTATTCAGGAATATTTTTGTGTAAAATTACGTTTTAAACAAATGAACATTATTCTTAAAACATTTATGCAAATATTTGTTTCAATTAAAAATTTCTTCTAACCTACTGTTAGCTTATCGCACAATAAATTATCGTTAAGTAAATAGATAAATCGTTCAGTATCTAAATAAAAATACTCTCTCATTTAGAGTCATGTTTTACGTTTTTGTATTTTTATTTCATCTATCTTTGTAATCGAATATAATTCTCAATGAGAAAACAAAACAGAAATTTTGTTACGAATGTTATGTATTGCTGCAATTTATGAAGAAAAAATATACTAGTGACAAAAGAAAAATATGCAACAATCTATACATGCTATATGATAGGCAAGAAACAGTGACTTTAAAATCGTTTTAAAAAAATTATTAATTTTTTGTGTCCCAACTGTATTTTCTTGCTTCATCTGCAGTGTTTTCCTAATTCGCACATTTCTTTTCTCTTTTCCGAACATTCTCTGGAAAAGCTGAGCGTAATGTACTTATAAGCTTAGGTTCTTAATAAAAAGAAGAAATACAGATATTTTCCACAGAAATTATTCCACAGAGAAAAGAAGGGGAGAAAGCAAGATATGAAAAAATGGGCATTAGAAAGAATTTAACGGACAAAAGAGAATATCTTCTAGGCAATAGAGATCAAACAGCTGAATTCATTAAAGCTAAACAAAGATCTAGAAAGAGAAACAACTGAAGACGATTTATAATTTGGAAGAGAGGAAGACCGAGAATCAAGTGGAAGAAATGTGTATTGGAGATTCTGATGTGATTTGGCTTAAAGGATATTGAAAAAATTATATCATTAGAGAACAAAGGATCGATTCCTATCACTGTGCGCACAAATGATGTCTCTAAGGGAAAAGATGAAAAACTTGCTTCAATCCCGATGCATATCTTCAAGCCACCCCATAATTTAAATGTAATAACTAGTTCATCTTACTAGAACGAGAAGTGCTGAGACTATGCTCTAAAAATGCAGGAAAAAAAAAATCAGTGAGAGGTAGTCCTGTAAGATGCACTTATTCTATATTTCAAGTCCCCATCTCGTTCCGTCATACAAGAAATGTTCATCCAAGATGATGTTTTGGATTTATGGTATGGTTATTAAACCTAGGTTGTTATATGTGGCTGTGGTGTTGCATTGAGATAAGATCTGCTAGACTGCTGCTTGAGGATATTCAACGCTTGGCTTGTCTGGCGGTGCCCGGTGCGATGCGGACCACGCCAACAGCTGCAATGGAGACTCTATTGGGAATTCCACCACTCTTTGTAGAGGTGAAAACTGTGGCAATGAAAGCCTGTTATAGAATTAAACAGGCAGGTTTTTGGCAGGGTAAGCGATATGGTCATTCTACCATTCATCACTTGACGCTTTTGAAGGTTCTTATACAGGTTTTCCTTCTGATAGAATGTTGAAGACTTTTGTTTTCGAGGGAAGATTGGTTAAGGCTGAATCCCTCTGGTGTGATACCTGATAATTACATCCTGTGTTACACGGACGGTTCCAGAATGGATGGTAGGTTTGAAGCTTCGGTCTGTTTTGAGACCGGATTGTGAATGGACCACAGCTTTCCAGATTGAGGTTTATGCTATTCTTTGCTGTATTGGATGAGAGGGTATGTAACACTAACTTAAAAGGTGTTTGTATTTGCTCAGACAACAGGCTGCGCTGCGCTGAATTCTTATGTCTTAACTTCCAGGTAGGTGTTAGAATGTTCTAAAAGACTGGAAGAGCTTTCTTCTCTAAAGGATGTGCTTCTAGTCTGGATACGGTCATATGAGAATTTTTGGGAATGGATAGAATAGGATTGCCAGATTAGGCGCGTATCTCCCTTTCATTGGTCCCAAGCCTGCTATTGGCGTGCCTTCTGGCACATGTCTGTCAGGCTTCCAGTCATTCACAACATACATCCTTATGGATGAGCACAGTTGGTTGACGGCAGTCCAAGATGCTCATCGGGGGTCCGGACACGGTTATTAGTGAGATGTTGCTGTGTCTTTCATAAAGCTAGAGAGCTTCAGGCATCTGGTTGGATCCCTTACTGGACATTGTGGTTTAAGGAGACACCTCTCCGTAATGGGGCTCATGCCGGATCCATTTTGTAGAGTCTGTAAGACAGAGGAGGAAACACCCATCCATCTTATGACAGATTGCTTAGGTTGTGAGGAAATTAGGTTTAGGACCTTTGGTCGGAACAGCATGTCTGTGGAAGAGCTTAGGCTATTTTCCTTTAAGGTTATTGTCCGATTTGTTCGGACTGCGGTGAAGCTTAGATGGAATAGAACCGTGTCTGGATCCGGTTTGTTGTTGTTTTTCTTGGGGTAGCAACTAAAGTAGGGCTTTGAATGGCGTAGGGTTTGGTCCCTCCCCTCGGACAGATAATAATAATAATAATAATCCCCCTGGACAAATTCCTGATGTCTCTCTTTCTCTTCTCTAGGTCAACAGGCAGAAATAAGGGAACCTATTGTGAGGGAAATTTGCCTAGTTATGAAATCTCTTCTTAAAGTCTACATGATTCTTTACCTGATTGAATCCCTTCAAAGAAGTGACTCTCATGAAAGCGATCTCTGCTCCTAGTCTGGCCACTTTTCCAGAAAAAGAGGAGTCCGGCTACCCAATTAAGATGCATCCGAGACAGCTAGCGTGGATCAATGCTGACATAACTTCAGTTCTTGTTGGGTAAAAAACTCTCTGTTTTTCTATTTAATGTAATCGATTTAAATTCTTCTTTATATTTAAATACCACTAATTAATTATTTTGTCATGATTATAGTTTTTTCGATTTAGAAAAATTGATGGAATTTACGGTTGCAACCAAAAATTGTGATAGAATATAGAAAGACATGCTCACAAGATGTGGGACCTAAGTGCCACAATGATGTAACTGCTGCTATCTCTTGGTACTTTCATAAAACTAAAAGTAACTTATTAAATTATATTATTAAATACATCTGTCATCCGATAACTAAATACGGTATAATTATTACATTGTTTTTATCATTTCAAGTTTTTATTATAAGCATTTTCTATAGAATTAACAAAGAAATAATTAAGTAATATCTCTTAAGTAGAGATCTCTCAGAATATTTATTAAGGCTTAATGACTAATTTTTTACTTACAAAATACCTATTTTTTTTTTGTAGAGATTTTTGTTTTTAAACAAAACATATAATTAATTAAAAAGAAGATTCCTAAATGATAAAGCCTTATATGATAATAATGGACAATAAGCAATATGTTGGAAATCAAGTAGAAGTTTAAATAATCAATTCTGTCATTTTAATTTATGGTACCATTTGTCGCGATGAACGGCAAATTTGGAGTAAAACATGACAGAAAAAGAAAATAACAACAAAGTATTCATAGAACAACAAATTTATGAAATTCATTAAGTGACAAATATCTAGTTTAATGACAAAAAATAAAGTGTAGCTGAAAAAATATTCGAATGAACGACAAAATGTATGTAATTCCTACAATATTGCATATGCATTCATATTTTTTATTTATGTTATGTTATATTTACTACACACATATATTTTACTTGCTTTTATTGTTGTGCATTAACATTTTAGTTATCATAGTAACGGCAATAGCGTAAGTGAATATATAATACAACAAATATGTAGTGAAATGATGGCGAACCTATATCATAAGTAGTTAAAAATTGAATTTATTTTTCTTTAATTCTAAGCCCATGGGTCATTCTTATTTGTGTAATTATAAAGTAAATTAAAATATAAATTATTTTAATAATATATGCATCATTGGTGTCTCCTGGTGTTCAAAGTTGGGCGTTCTTTAACTTCGCCCAATTGCAAAGACTCCTGACAGTCTATTAATTATACTTTTGTAATTAATAGATATACAGGACGTATAATCCCCACTAAAAGAAGAGAGACAATTTTGAATTTTGGGTGTTCTCTGTACGTTTTGAACATCCGAGAAGACGCCCTTAATTTGCGTACTATTATTTCATTTAGATAGACAATACATTATCTTTTCCAATGAATTGTTTATTCCTGAATATTGATAATTATCATTTTAGTTTATTAAAACGACTTTTAGACTTAAATTTCTCTAGCATATTTTTTCCTTTTTCGCTGAAAGACAACAAGAGAGTGTACCAATAGCCTCCCGATTGCTTTATTATTTATTGTGTAATTATGCGAAGAACTCATAGAAAATGCAGTTATATTAAGAATTTCATTAATAACAGTAAGTTAAAAATAGATTTTACTTTGCGGACAAACTAATTTGCTGCTGCATATTGTCGTTATAAACACTTAATTTGTCTTGCTAATTACATATTTTATCGTGAATTGCAACAGTTTTGTCGCGCTAAATAGGCCGTTAGATGAACATATTTTGTAGTGCCCTTTAATATTCCCCTTTATTAATTGTAATTATTCTTTTTAGAAATCCGGTGTTGAATTTTGAATTCCTTATATTGAGAATTAATTCTTAGCTAAGTATTATACTGTAATAGATGTTATTAGTAAAGGCAAAGTGGTTATTCTCATTTTGATTGCGGGCTGAAGGCGCAGAATTTACGATCCTGCAATTTTAGATAAAATAATGCAACTCAAAGGCCACAGCTTCATTTCCTTTCACTTCGTGTAAGTATATATATATTCCAGTAGTCCTTTTTAGGAGTATAGAAATGTAAAAATATTCAATAAACCCAAATTCATAATACTCAAGAATAATTTACCAACAGGAGTAGTAACAATGGACAAAATACAGTAATTCATCATTATACAGTAATTACAACAGCAATATTAGAAATTTTGTATTTTACATTCCATCTCTCTCTATCTCTTGCCTCCTCTTTTCACAGGCCGTTTCCGTTTAGGCTCTCGTCTGCCAAATCCTTCCATCTTAGCTTGAGTCTACCTCTTTTCGTTTTTGTGTCTACCTGCCATTCCAACACTTGAATCACTATCTGCTCCCTCTCGATTCTAAACACATGCCCAAGCCATTTCAATCTCTTTTCGTCCATAAGCATTAAAACGAATTACATAGCATAGCTCGGCAACTTAGTCGTGAAACCTGTGGGTGTGGGAGTTACAGCTAGTAGAAAGCAATGGAGCTTAACAGCCGTTTAGGTACCAGCACTGTTGCCGAGCGGTTCATAGTAAACAAAGTTTAAAGAAAAACGATGAAGCCTTTTTCGAGAAAGTCTCGAAAAACTAAAATAGTCTAAAAAAGCACTTCCGCTCTATGGATTTTGCACGAAACCTTCCAATCAGACATTTTGTTAACGCGCGCGCGCACATTCACACACACACACACAGACCACTCACTAAATACGTATTTTCATACTCAAGGAACCTCAAAACATTATTTCCACTGAAACTCAACGATCGCAATAGGTACTTCCTTTGCTAGAAGTCAGAGAAAGTAAAAATGTTTTGTTAGGCAGCCTGTATCTTTTAGTATCTTCTTGCATTCTTTAAAAAGTGGTTAGGAATGTTTCTCTGTTGGTCTATTTGCTATTTAAATAATAGTTAAAAACAGAAGAAGAAATACTCCACAAGATGGTATTATTTTATTTTTTATTCCTGTCTTACAGTGGACTCTTCTTTATTAATCATTCTTCATTAAAAATGTTTTAGAACCATGTACTTTTTTAAAGTGACCAATACCGTCTATGGACTATCATGTGATGAACGATGACGTATAGCCATCTTTATTTTGTCTTTAACTATTTGCAAACTCAACAGACTCTAAAGCTCCGATAAGTGAGTTAATAAAAAACCAAATTAAAAACTAAATTATTTTAAGTTTATATTTTATGTTGTTTTTCTATTTTTTTGATTTGTATTAAAACCTTTGTACAGACCCTGAAGAAGGCAATAAATTTGCCGAAACGTCGGTAGAAATTTAAAAAGAGTTCTTTTGTATGACCTCAACATCCAATTTACAACACTAAATTAATATAATTTATTTTATTTGTTGAACAGGTTTACAATTTGAAAGTCTATATTACAAAGATAACAAAAAGAAACATTTAATGCTCAAGATGCTAGATTTTTCGTGTTTTTGGAAAAAGCTTTAAAAGAAAATGCTCCAAACAAATGTTTCAAAAAGTTCCCCCTTCCCAAACATTTTAAATAGTGTATCCGAGTTTAGATGTCTCTAACTCTAATATTAAGGTTGTTTTGTTTTTTCTAAGTTCAAAGGAGAATTTTATAACAAAATTAGAGAAAAATATAAGCAATATAAATAAAAATTCATGTAATGTAGTTTACAGATGTTTATATGTATCGATAGAACGATTGATCATACGAATAACATTACAGTGACGGCTGAGTGGGTTCTTGGTGCTGAATTTACTGGGCGACAGATTATTGATGTAATTACTAGTAAGTTTACTTGGAAGTTTTTCAAAATTATCCAAGTAATCCTGAATACAATTTGAACTATGGCTGCTTTACCAGGTTCTATAGCATTTGATGAATATGGACGGCCATTTATTATTTTGAGGGATCAAGAAAAACAGAGAAGGCTCACCGGCAATGATGCTATTAAAGTAATTATTTTTAAACTTATTTTTAATTAATGTTATTTGTCAGTTTTTATGTTGAAATTCATGATAACTTGTTAGAATAGTAGAACATAATTTTCTATTTCTATTTTAGGCTACACTAAATTACCTAACCTAAACAAATATTAAATTCATTAGAAGCCACATGGTTCTTATTCCTAATTTTTGAGAATTACTCTAACTGTTTATTAACATTTTTTCAGCCAAGTTTGTTCGAATTTGTAGAAATTTATTTTATGTTTATAAAATTGTTAATGTTTGTCCTTAGGAATTTCACAAAAATGGTTCTATAACATACACAGTTCAATAACTATTTTTATTACAAGGAAGATGGTCTGTAAATTAGAGTAGTTAGGAGCGTAAACTAGTAGTTTACAGTACCTCAGTTATGCCTTGAATTTAAATAAGTAGCTTAAACATAGTAGCATTATTGTCCTTTGCTAGTTCTTGCGTTAGTGGTAGTAGACTAATTTCTTATGTTTTCGATAAACAGTAATACTACTATTTGCATTTCATTTATTTTGCATTATATTTTCCAGAGTCACATCCTATCAGCAAAATCCATCGCCAAAACTATTCGAACCTCTTTAGGACCAAAAGGACTGGATAAGCTTATGGTATCCCAAGATGGTGACGTAATGGTCAGCAATGATGGAGCAACTATTATGAAACAGATGGACGTGGATAATGAAATAGCCAAACTAATGGTTCAACTTTCTCAGTCACAGGATGATGAGATAGGTGATGGTACCACTGGTGTTGTGGGTAAGTTTTAGTGTTAACTTTTCGTTATTCTTCATATTGAAATTAATATTTAAAAATGTAAGGGCACCTATGTACATGTTGAATCTAGATAGAAAAAAACATGTCTCAGTTAACTTTAAATGTATATCATATTTTTGCCCAGTTCTGGCAGGTGCCTTATTGGAACAAGCAGAAATGCTTTTAGATAAAGGAATTCATCCAATAAGAATAGCTGATGGATTTGAACTTGCTGCACAGTGTGCAATAAAACATTTGGATACAATATCTGACAATTTCCCTGTTGATCCTAATAATCTCGAACAACTAATTAAAACTGCAATGACACCTCTTGGTTCAAAAATGTAAGTATTTCGTATTATATTTTTCAAGCCTCAGTATTAGTAAACACTGCGAAATTTATATTGAAGCAAAGTATTCAGCGCCAGTCTGTTCGATCTATAAAAAATTTTGTAAAATAAATATGTGTCTTTGATCATTAAGATTCCATGTTTATAAATAACTATAATTTGAAATATCTATTATTCAATAAGAAATGCAATTCATCCCCACTCTCTTTTTGGATCTTGTTCGTATTACAAAAACAATGTACCTTTATATTTGTTAATTCATCTAAATTGGTATAAATATTCTAAAAAAAAAGTATTCCTATTTTTGACGAAAATATTGTAATCGTAAATTTGGAGGCAATTCCATTTTATACGTTTTTTGGTTTGCGTTTTTTTACGATTCAAAATTCGTTCCGGTGGTCTAAATCACACTTATGTATCTTAGGAACTATTGAACAGATTCCGTTACGTTTTTGTATACAATTTTGAAATGATTAATATCTCCCCCGAATGATCATAATATAAATGTTTCCAAATGTATGTTTCAATAAAATTGAAAGCACTTTATAATGCAGTAAATAAATATATGAGAATAAAAAAAAAAAATTACTTATTTCGAGAAAATTGAAAAATGCGTTCTTAAAGTATCTTCCTCGGTTTGAAAGTTTTCATATTGAATTCTCTTTGATACCCAGATTGTTTTTGGGAGAAGCTGCTGGTGCTGTCATAATTAACACCACAAAAAAAATATTACGAAACACTTACACAACTTATTGCAGTTTACAGAATTCCAAATTTTCTTCAAGCTTATAATTTTTACTAAATGTCTTTTGTTTTCAATTTTATATCAATGGCTCAATCTAATCTCAATGAAATGTCTTGTTAGAGGAAAGCATAACTAACTTCTCCTTTACCCCTAGACTTCTTTGAATGGACTTTCTCGGATAAAAGTTTCAAATAAAAAAGGTTGGTCCCCGTATTCATAGTTAGTGTATCAAACTTAAAGAAATCCATCGGTGTTTTTGTGGATAAAGCCGCGGGAAACAGAAAAAACTGTTCTGTAAAAACCCACTTCCAATCAACCGATTTACTTCAGACTTGCAATATTGGTAACATATTTAATTTTTTTAAATATTATTTAGATGTTAGAATTGTATAATAAAATGAATTAGCTCTTTTGAGGAAAACATAACCCTCCTCCCGCCACAAAACCCGCCTTAAGTGAATTTTCATAGAGAAATGTTACAAATAAAAATTGTAATTCTTATGATGTTTAATTAATGTATCACGTTTAAAAAAAAATCGTTTAGGATTATTTTTGAGAAAAACGCAAAAAAGAATAAAAAAAATTTAGTAATGGAGTACTTTCGGTTGAGGAATTTTTACAGATAACTTACAGTCAGATCTTATGGTGATACCTAAACAGAATATCGAATTTGAGCCTCATGAGATTTTTCGTTTTTGAACTATGCTTTCACATTACACAACCCATGTTCTAAAAACCACTTTTTTCGACTCCATGGGACCTGGAAATCCATTTCTGGTGAACACTCGATATCGTAAATTTGACATGGTTACAATACTACTCATACTAGGAGTAAGAGAGAGTAAAAAGAAACTTTCTGATTCTGGGAACAAAATTGTAAGGATAACTCTGTCAAGAAAAGTTAAAGAAATAAATATTAAACACTTCTAAGAAATGTTTAATGCTTATATGCTTGTGGTAGGAAAAAAATACCACAAGCATATAAAGTTTAAAAAATCCATCAGACAAAATGAGTTAAGTAAACATGGATTAACAGCACTTAGCAATAAGCTGATGCGAAAAAATACTGATTTGTATTATACATTGCTAAAATTGTTCGTAGCTTAGATTAGCATTAGATGTGGCAAGGTTCAGCCGTGAGAGGCCGAGGAAACTATTGAGGCACAAATTGTTTTAATAGAAAAACCATTCATTACAGTGAAAGGTTCCAGGAAAGTGATAAAATTAGAAATTTAAAATTCTGATAAATTCAAAATTTAATGTTGGTCATTAGGGATGGGGACAACCGATGAGCTTCCAACATTTTTTGTAATGTGAATGTGACTGTAAAATTTAAACTGAAATATCTTGATTTTAAACGTAAATGTTTAAAAAAATTTAAGTAAATGATTTCAAATATCATTGTTCATGTTTTTTATTTAAGTTTTTAATCGTCCTATCATAGCTTGCTTTTTTTCATTAGTTCTGACCGTTTTGGATTACCCTCTATCGCCAGAGTCTGGTTACAAATTACGAATTTGGTGAAGTCATATTCTGACGATGAACGAAAACCAGTCAGAACTATGAAGAGAAGCAGCTACGAGGGTTGAAATCTTTTGACATTATTCAGCAATGCAGACCACAGTTATACTTTCAATATTTTTACCATGAATAATGTTTGAGATATTATGAGTGCGAAAAAGCAGTACTATTAAATAGTGCGTTTATGTGTGTGTAGGAGAAGTACATAATTAAGTTGAGAACTGCATGGAGAATTCTATTGACATGTAAAATTTGTTCAATAGTCAGACACCATGCTATATAAAAGTAACCTAACCTATATCATACATATTTTAACTTTCTATTTTTAATTGGAATGTTAATAGTTGGGTTGGACAATTAAATTATTAAGACAGAACAGTTTCCTTTACACACATGAAATTCACTTTTTTTCGAAATTTGCCAATTCAATTAATTTTTTTTTTATTATATTATTAATTTAGAGTGAATAAGACAGGACGTCAATTTGCTGAAATTGCTGTTAAAGCTGTGTTGTCAGTAGCAGACTTAGAAAAAAGAGATGTTAACTTTGAATTAATTAAAGTTGAAGGAAAAGTTGGTGGAAGAATTGAAGATACTATGCTTGTCAAAGGTGTGGTAATTGATAAAGACTTTTCGCATCCACAGATGCCGAAGGTAATCACATGCTTATAACATCATTTTTATATTCTTAATTATGGCTTCTTCTTAGAAGATTTGCATGGAGAATTCTATGAACATTTAAATGTGTTCAATAGTCAGACACCATGCTAAATAAAAGTTACCTACCTATCTTATGTTATTTTAACATTATTTTTTAAATTGGATGTTATTAGAAGTTAGGTTGGACAATGATATTTTTAGAAATAATGCTTCATTTATTAGTAAATTTTATCTACTAATTAAAGGAAAAAGTGTATTTTGTGTTTAAACTTTCTTTCAAATCATAGGAGCTGAAAGATGTTAAAATAGCGATATTAACATGTCCTTTTGAACCACCCAAGCCAAAAACAAAGCATAAGCTCGATGTTGCAACTGTTGAAGATTACAGAGCGCTTAGAAAGTATGAAGCTGACAAATTCGACCAGATGGTCACACAGGTAATATTGTTTAGTTTAATTAGCTAATGTAAAAAAATAGTATTGTCTATATCCTTTGAAAAATCGAAATATATTTTTTACAGGGGGTGGGCTCAAAGATATCAGGTTTTTCGTTTATTTCTCTCGGTGACTAAAAAAGCTGAACATCTAAATAACTTGTTATTATATAACTTTTTAATTGTCCGTCAGCACAGTTTCTAAGTACTCTTTAGAGTCGAATCCCATAGCTTTAATTCTTGATTAAATTCTAATATTAGTTCTCAAGCTTTAATTCTTGATTAAATTCTAATATTCGTTTTTAAGTAATTCTTGATTAAATTCTAATATTCGTATAATAAGTACTCTTTAGACTCGAATCCCATAGCTTTAATTCTTGATTAAATTCTAATATTGGTTCTGTTTGGTCAAACACGTACTGTTCCAATGATGTGTTACTGCGCACTAATGAAACCTTGTCAGAAATTTGTTTCTGTTGTTAAGTGTTGCCCTAGTAAAGTTGTATTTTTTCTTTTGTTTACCCTGCCAAGAAAAACCCTTAAGAGAAACAGATTTCTATCAAGGATGATTACCAAGTTTTCAATCTGAGGAACAAGTTTTATTGCACAATGAACAAAATCCATTCATTTGCACCAGATAGAAATTTAAATATAAAAAAAATAGTAATTAAAACTTGATTTGTTGACTTCGCTTTGTTTTTCAAGCAGTATGTTTTAAAGTTGTATTACTTTCGGAAGACCTAGGCAAATAGATTATTAGGGATTCAACAAAAATAATAAAAATATTAACAGTCGAAGATATCGAAACTAGTTTCTTTTCGTTGAATGTGTGCTTGTATAGATGGATAATATCTGGGATGTTATTTGTCTAGGCAAGTTTCTTTTCTTTAACTCTAACAGGTTTCGGATTTGCTGCCATCGTCAGAATTTGTTTTAAAATTTCGTATGGAGAGTTGACTTCCATTTACCAAGTTTTTGTCACAAACCACATGGATTTTGGAAACTTTTTAAATGGAAGACAAACCGGTCAGAAGACTTTAAATAACTGTTACAACGGATAAAATCTTAAATGTGCCATTTTCTAAGCAATAATGTACATAACGACAATATAAATAATGAAAATGAATAACTATAAAAAAGGTGTTTTAACACCTGCTTCCCAAACTCTAAAAATTGAATCCTTAGTGCACCTTAGAGTCGTTTTACTAGATGACGTATTTCTATTAAGCGGAACGTATGGTTAGCACAGTTTTGTTTCCGTTATCATGCCACTGACATTCAAATTCAGCGTCCGCTATTAATTATATAACTTTTTAATTGTCCGTCAGCACAGTTTCTGGGTACTGTTTAGAGTCGAATCCCATAGCTTGCTCAAGAAGGGCGTGAGTAATGATCACTTATTGTCTTGCAAAAAAACATGGCTAGGGCGGTAAAAAATTTTTATCATAGGCTCGCAACAAAGAAAATCCATTTTATCATATCTTTAATAAACATTTTGTGGAGGCTGGCTGAATAACTATATGTCAATCCCCCTCCCCCCCAAACTTTAATGGACATTACATAAATATTGGAATATTTACAAATGGCATTCAATTTTTTGTATAATAAGTAATTCGGAAGAACTTATTCGTGATTGTTTTGGTGGCAAAAGAAGCTTGGGATGAAAAAGTTATAAATATTTGTGAATCAATAAAAACATTTTCAGCCTTCCAAAATTTATTTTGACTACAGATTGATTTCTCTCTGAAGTTTTCATCCACCAAATAATCTTTTCACTAGATCCATAATATCATTTCGCTGAGACAATATATTAATTCCATTTTTTTATACTTAAATTTCATATACATGGTCCAATCAATTTTTTTTTTTTTTATGCTCATACAATATAATTTTTTAGCAAGAGTTGAATACATTATTAAACATATACATAATAAAATAACATCAGACTTCAAAAAAAGATGCAGCATGTATTAAAAATATAAATAGACAGAGATATGCCTCTAGGGAAGATTTAACAAAACATTTCCTTATTTGAGGGCCTTAGAAATATAATAGAAAATTATATTGATTTAAGAAACTGACTCTGGTACCAGTAAATTACAAAATATTAAATTCATATCTAAGACCTCACTAACATATTCCGAAATATAGAGCTTCCGAAGATTATTCAATAAATTACATTCTAAAACAAAATTTTCCAAGCTATCCAAACTACCCGAATTACATAATGAGCAAATTGACTCTGGAGAGAACTTATAAGCTGTCCCATTATAAAAAAGCCTATTAGCCTTCTTTCCCATTAACCGCAACTGACAGAATATTCTAAGTTTATTTATATGTATATTAAATGTTAAATACTCTTCTCCCAATCCTAGGGTGCTTGTATTCTAAAATACATATTGTAATTAGAAGTCTCTGCCTTAGAGATATCTTTACATAATAGATTGTTTCTACACGCTTCAGTTAGGGAAGAGCAGTTTCATTATCACGAGCAGTTTTGTCTTGTGCCAACCAGACATCTTGTGCCCCAATCTCGAATGAATAAGAACTAAACTCAGTAAATCAGAGGGCATCTTTTTGCTATCGCTTAGCTGCAAAAGTCCATCATAGCACATTCTGGGGAGGCGGTCATTACTCATTGGTCCAATCAAAATTTGCTGATATTTGGCCCAAAATTAACTTAAAATAAAACTAATTATTTAATTAATTGTAGTGAATCCCATTTAGAACAGTTTTGTGTCTGACGTAATACAGTTTATAAGATATTAATTTTTAATAACTAGGTTAAAGACGTTGGGGCAACACTAGCTATTTGTCAATGGGGTTTTGATGATGAAGCAAATCACTTATTACTTAAAAGAGAATTACCTGCTGTTCGTTGGGTTGGTGGACCAGAAATTGAGGTAATAATTTATAATTAGTAAAAATAATAAATCAATAATTAGCCTTAGTTAATTTGTACTTATTTCAATTTAGTTGATAGCAATTGCAACCGGTGGAAGAATTGTTCCTAGGTTTGAGGAGCTAACACCCGATAAGTTGGGCAAAGCAGGACTTGTAAGGGAACTTTCATTTGGTACTACAAAAGATAAAATGTTAGTTATTGAAGAATGTGCTAATTCACGCGCAGTAACTATTTTTATCAGAGGATCGAATCAGATGGTAAGGATAACTTTTATTAGAAAACATTACTAGGTTGTTGTTAAGTCCACAGGAGTTGAAAAACATCAGATTTTTTTTCGTGATAGCCTGCCTCATTTGTGGTGGATCTTCAGCATGCCTTGATAAACGTGCACAGTATGAAATAAGAAGTGAACAAAAAATAAAATAAACCTAGCAAAATTTTTATGCTAGTCTGAAGTCTGTTATATAACACGCTTATGAAGTCATCTTTCAAATGGACCATTATCCGTAATCGTCATGATCACAAATTGAAGCCGGCTACCAGAAAAGAAATCTCTGAATATTAGAGTGGTCAAAGAGAGGGACTGAATATTTTATGAATACGTATTTTAAATGCTTATTAAATAAGTAATTAAATCTTTACAGATAATTGATGAAGCGAAACGATCAATGCATGATGCTCTGTGTGTGGTTAGAAATCTTGTTTGCGATAATAAAATCGTTTATGGAGGTGGTGCACCAGAATTGGCATGCTCTATCGCAACAGCTTTTGAAGCTGATAAGGTAGTGTAATTATTTTAATTCGAGTTAGTAACTAACTGTTCTTAAAAATTTTTAATTGTTGTTGTTAATTGTTGTCTGCAGATTAGTGGATTGGAGCAATATGCTTTTAGAGGTTTCTCTGATGCATTAGAAAGTATTCCCTTAGCCTTAGCAGAAAATGCTGGACTTTCACCAATGGCAGAAGTAACTAGAATTAAGGCCAAACAAATCAAAGAGGGTAATTCTTTCTTAGGTATCGATTGTATGGGAATAGGTACTAATGGTAAGTTTTTTGAGAATATTAAACTGTAGTATATTATTATTTCGTTGTATCTACTAGTTTTTATTATGCTGAACCACTGCATGGTAAGGTAAAATCATAATACCTATATCTCAACAAAATAAATTCAATGACTGAGTTACCAGAGTTATATCCATCCCCATTTCAATGTCATCCTCCGGCGTTACCAAATCTTTTACGTTTTTCATGAATTAGTTTTGCCACAAACTTGCATTTACTCATTATTCATTTAAACTTAAAGACTATTTTGTATTTCATTTCGAAAGAAGATGAAACTATTAGAGTCATTTTCCGTGATAGCCTGCTTCATTTTGTGGTCATCGACCGGTTTCGGACGTTCGCCCATCATCAGGATGTTTTTGTTGAACAAAGTAATAACATAAACTTGCACAGAGCAAATACAGTTGATACACTTGACACTGAGTACTTATACTCTGCGGAACCAACAATCTCAACGAAGATGAAACTCTCCCCGCGCCGAAATCGTTATTTTTACGAGACTCTTAGGGAACAGATTACTATCTAGTCAAAAAATAAACAAAAAAGGAAAAATATGTCACTACTTCATTATTTTAGTAAACTTGAAATATTTTTTCACATTTACATTTTAACAGAAGTTTGCAATTTTTACATTTTACTTTTGATAGAGATCCCTAAAAGTGAACCTCAGTGATTTTTCGTTGAATAACCTGTTCATTTTTTGTAGTCTTCGACAAACTATTCATCTCATATTGTCTTGAGTGTGAGATCGTCGATTAGCTCATTGCAAGTCCACTTGATAGTGGGCGTACGTTTGTAAAATATGTGGCAACACATTCTGCATCCAATACACCATCAATGATTCTGAACATCAGAATATAATTGAATACATCAATACCGCTATGAAAAAGCGTCGAATTACCCATTTATTATATTATTCCAACAAAACTATTTACATTTATATTAATAATTATTTTTTATTATTACAGATATGAAAGAGCAACATGTTATTGAAACAGTAAAAAGTAAGAAGCAACAAATAATGTTAGCTACACAATTAGTGAAAATGATATTGAAAATTGATGATGTAAGGACACCTAATGAATTGTCACTATAGTATCAGGAAATTTCACTTGACAAAATTGTGTATCACCAATTTTGTCGTTCCCATCACATTTCTCACGGCATTAATACTTTTGCTTTTCAGCTTTATAATGTTATTTGTATAAGTATATAATTTAAAAAAAAAAAATCTAATAATATTTAAAGAATTTTTTTTTCTTCCTTAACCATTTTTTTTTTCTATTAGTAAATTTTTTTCTAATTTTTTATTAATGTCAAATAAAGTATTAATGAAATTTCATGTTCTTTTATCATTGAAATTGTTCAAATATATTTTTACTCTTTACTATTTTCTGGTTCTTGTTGAAACCATACAAATGGAATGAAACATGTTTCTTGGAAAATTAGTCCATATTAACTAACATTAGTCATCCATCTAAAAGTATCATTTCATTGTAAGTCAAGAGTTTTTTCAGCTGTTTACATAGCAGGGGGAAACCAAATTAAAGATTTATGTTACACAGAAAATTTGACTAGTGAGAATTGCATTCAGAGAAAATCGTTGAATGAAGGAAGTTGTTTTAGAAAAAAAAAGAAGGCATATATGGAGAATAGTAAAATTAATGGAAAGAGCAAGCAAACTTAATAGTATACTGTACTTACAAAAAATTATCTAATGTACTTAATAATTGGCAGAAGATATCCCCCCACTTTTCAAATACATGAAAACAAATATATATATTTTCAATGAAGAACACATAAAACCGTAAGATAAAACGATATGTTCCTGGTTTCTAGACATCTGAACCTTCTAGGAGAGAGTAAAACTGTAGGAATTGCTAACTTGAGCAATATTAACCATTGTTTTTTATGTAATATTAATTTTTCTCCTTCCGGTATCTGTAAAAAAAGTTCTGCGTCCGCCGATATGTTTATACAACAGGTGTGAAATAGGAAATAACATTTCATCTCTATTTGATCTTTCATAAGAGCGATAAAGTATAGAGGGCTCCCTATGTCCCCCTGCCTAACACCTACTGTAGTAAGGAACTCGGATGATTTTAGGTTGGAAGTTCTAATATAATTCCTGCATCTGATATAAAATGATTTTATCCTTCGGATAAGAGCCTCATTACCTTTCTTATTTCTGAGTGATGCCCATAGCATATCCCTAGGTACCTTGTCGAATGTCTTTTCTAGGTCAATAAAGCACAGGTAAACCGCTTTGCTGTATTCTATGGACTGCTCACAAATTTGACTTAAAGCAAAAATCTGATCTTGAGTACTCCTATCTTTCTTTCCATTATGCGTTTCGGCTCATATATTATCTGTCCATCCTTTCCTTTTATAAATTTAATTGGGCATTCTTTGTCTTTTCTCATGTTTTTCAGCACCTTATAGAAAAGCTTTTGATTTGATTTTGCCTGTTTTTCCATAAACTCTCCGAATTCCTTCCACGCTCTACCCTTTTCCCTTAGGACTATTTCCTTAACTTTTATTCTTTGGGTCTTATAGGCCTCATAAGTTTCCGTACTTCTCACTCTAAGATATTCCTTCCAGAGGCTTTCTTTTTCTTCACATCCTCAGTCCACCATCTTGTATTCTTACATTCTCTACCGCATTTCACTTTACCCGCACGTAGCTTCGGCAGCTTTTAGTACCACTGTTTTAAAATTTGCCCATGTTTATTTCTAAATATTAAAAAAAAAAAAATTAGTGAACAATGCCAGACATTGTAAAAGCATAAGTTAAAGGATCTATACAAATTAGGCGCACCATATCCTGATTAAAGAGAAAATTCGAAACCTGTTCAGCATTGTGATTTCAACACTTATTAAAGAAAAACTCATTTCCACATTTTAAACAAATTCTGCTATCTGGGAAATTGTTAGATTAACTCCAAATATTGCAATTAAATTCTCATTGAAATATCTTCAAAATATTTGTGAAAACTATTAGAATCTTAATGCAGTTTTATCACAAAAATATTTTGGAATTAAAAAATGTTCATGAACATTTTAGTTCAGTAATAGTGTAGTATCATGGCAGCATGCTTACTTTCTCGTTCATTTTTTAAAAAAAATGTCAATCTAATCCAGATTGTCGAAAGAGTCCTGGTCATCAAGATATCTGTTAGAACGGTAATAGATTCAACTCTCGATCGGTCCTTGGATTAAAAAAAATTGGTTGAAGTGGCTTTTCATGGGCTCTCACCAGACATGAGACTGTCTGAAGCGTTGTATCAAAACTATATATTCGTGTCACCGCGGAGAATCTATTGTGGTACCAATATCTTATCTGTTTAATCATATATGTGGGGAACTTATTATGAAACTTGAAGGCGATGATTTTTCCCGCCTGAAATGCTGAAATCAAGCAAAAAAGTGTTTTCTGTGATAGCTTGCTTCATTTTGTGATCATCGACCGGTTTCAGGCGTTCGCCCATCATCTGGATGTCATGTAACATACCAATTTTTAATGGCGCATTTATCAGACTTTTGTTACGATATGCTATAGAAGTACTCATGTCCAATAAGGCATCTTGAAAGTTTCTTTACGCCCTGATCTCTAAATGACCTTGTTTAGATTGAGAAATTACCACTCCGAAATCTATATAATATACAGAGATATATATATATATATAAATATTTAATATTTCACATTACATAATAGTAAAAGTACCTAGTTGCTAACCGTCTTTTCTTTGACATTTGTTTTACATTAAGTCGATCTGAAAAAGGAAGTATTACTTTTTATTGTTGCCTCCATTAATAAAAAATTATTATCTATGAGAAATATTAGAAGTCATTTAATTTTAATATGATTAATAACTCTTAAACAAACGCACTCATTATATCAAATATTAAATAGATTCACGTAGTTCTTTTCTTATTAAATGGAATATGATATTCAATTTGTTTGTTTTCAAAGAGATAAAATTACGCAATGGCTAAAGTATTTAAGCCATTATCACTGATAAAGTAAAAATATCTTTATCACCCTTTTTCAAAATAAAACTAGAGTTCAATTATATAGAAAATTGCATAAGCATTTAAAAACAAAAAAGTTTAAGCCACCTAATTAATTTAATGCTATACACAATAGCTGAAGCTCACACAAGGGGTTAAGTATTGACCATAGGGTCCCATGGTGTAACGGTTAGCACTCTGGACTCTGAATCCAGCGATCCGAGTTCAAATCTCGGTGGGACCTGAAAATTCATTTTTTACTCAAGAACTCTTTGCTGCATTATGTAGCACAGCTTTGGTGAATGCAATATGTTAACTTCAACTGCTTGTTTTACACTATTTTTAGTTTGTTTTTTAATAGGAAATATTCTATTTTAGAAGTAAAATTCTTATTACTGCTTCAAATTCTTATTCTGATAACAATATTTCATTAAAAGATTTTAAACATATCTTTTTACATTATATACAAATTACTTGATGTACTAATTGGAAGTATCCGCGTTTTTTCCCCACAAATCTTTTTTTTAATCACAAATACAAGTATTTGGATTTCTGGAAACAGCCATTAGTTAAATATAATTCATATTATTAATGACAATTTATTATCATTTCAATTCTATTAGTATATGTCGTATTGGAACTAACCTCTCAGCCACCCTTATCTTTCTCAGGCTAGTTCAATACATACAACGAGTTAGAAACTAAAAGTCAAGATGGGGGTTATTATTTCACTTAACATGAACATTTTTTTTTTTTTTAATTATTAATCCTGAAATTATTTTCCAATGGCGATATTGTACAAAGTAGTCATATTTACGATTACAGTTTTCATTTCTAAGTAAATAATTATCATTTAACATCAGCTTTGTTTTAATAGAGCTTTAATTGGAGAAAGAGAACTCAATTACAAAAAAAAAAGCTATAAAGAACAACTTTAAAGATCGTAAAAGTAATACATAGTTGAGGCTTTATAATTCATTGTTGCGTCTACTTCCGCATCTAAGGCTGCTGAAAAGAAAATTGCAGGATTATCTGTAGGCCGATGAAGTTTGTGAACCCTTTTGATTATTGTTTAGAATGTAAACAATCAAAATTTTATTTTTGAATTATTATCTCGAACGAGGAACGAGGTATTGGCAACATCGAATTAGTTTTGGAACATATGAATAAATAAAAAGTTTTTTTTTCTATTTTTATATTAACAATTAAATAATTAAAAATATGTATGCAAATATTACCATTATAAGAGTTAAATTTTTATTTTAGAATAAATATCTTATCCATAACATATACTGCATGATAATTTTAGCAAGGTTTTTACATAAAATTATAAAATAATCATATTTTTTTAATTATAATAAAAAGATTCAATAATACCTACAATTGGTACATTTTAGTGTATAACTTAAAATAATAATATCGAATAGGTTTTTTTTACTTGCTACAAATATTAAACATATTATTTTGTTATGAACGAAAACATAAAGTGACCCAGCTTTTAGGAAAGACCACTGGTTCAGTAAATTTGGAAAATGATTACACTGCAGCATTAAAAAATAAGAATATTGAAAACTAATTAATGTTTACATTGTAAATATAAATTTATAATTAAATTATTGTCAATGAAAAATAAATGTAAATAATTCTTGAAACAGATTGGATATGTACATCAGATATCCACTTCTGAAAGTACTGTCGCTTGTCAGGCTAATAAAGTGTAATCGGGTGCTGAAAAATTATTGAAATATTAATGTTTTACTCTATTAATTTAGAATAATATCAGTTTAATTTTTTTTATATTTACCGTCGGTTGACCTCATGTCTTGTTGTATTATCTGTTCTATGGAAACCCAATTTGAGTTTTATGCTGTTAGCACTATCCCTGAAAATTATATTTAAATAATTAATAATAAATAAAACAATTTTTATGGGAGAAAAAGCTGTAAGAGAAAATAATTTCGAAACGGTATTTCAAGTTTGATCTTCCTGCGATATTTTGTTTCTGAGTTATTTCTCTCTCTCAAACACACACACACACACACACACACACAAAAGACACACATCCACTCACTTACTCTTAAATCACACATTTACATATAGACACAAAGAGAGATTGAGATCAGTTTAAAATATAAATTTCAGTGAAAACTCATTCATGAAAATTTGTATTCAATCGCAATATTTCCTCTTATATCTGTAAAAGAAAGTATAATATTATTTTGCATATAAATTATCATTCTGCTGTGGGTATTTTTTTCAAAAGAAACACCGGACGATTAAATGGCAAAAGATCAGGGCAACGGAAAAAGACTTCAGTTTTTTTGGAACGTGGAATATAAGAAGCATTGCAAATAAAATGAGGGAAGTGAAGATGGCAGTTGATAAAAGGAATTTAGATGTATTGATGTTTACGAAGATTGAAGAGAAAACAAAAAGGGCAGGAAAACTGGAATAAATATATAAATTTCTGGTCGGGAGTGGATAAGGATTGTAGAGACAATGAAAGGGTTTCCATCATTTAAAAAAACAAATCAATGCCAACAAATATATCAAAAGTTGACAAAAATCAATGCAAGGATGCTGAAGGTATCGCTAGAGATATATAGAAGAAGAAGGATGATATCAGGGGCTTATGTGCCTAATAATGATGTAACGGAAGAATTGAAAGGTTGCTTCTATGAAACCATGAGTAAACTATTGGAAAAAGCTAGGTCTGACAAGGAAATATTCATTCTGGGTGAGCTAAATGCAAAAGTGGGAGGTGAAGTGACAGTGAGGTGATGGGACAGTATGGTGAGGTAATTAAGAATGATAAAGAATGATAAGGTTAATAGAGACAAGTGAAATTTTTGAACTCAAATCCCGAAATTCTTTTTTACAACACAAGGATGTGCACAAGCATTCAATGAAGCCAGCCAACAAGAGGCCTAAAATCGGTAATAGATTACTATATAACCATGCAGAGAAGTTCAGTTAAAGTTCAAGATGTAAAGATTTTTAGAGGTCCCAAGTGTGATTTTGCTGGAGGCAAGAGTGTGATATGGACATTTCAGAAGGATGGCTCCGGAAAAATGGCCAGAGAAGATTAGAGGATGGATCCTCCAGAGAAACAGAAGATATCTTTAAATATAAGGAAGAATGGACCCTACATTTGTGAAGGAAAAAATAAAAATATATGGCCTCAAATAAATTTCGCTCATCTAGCGAGGGTGAAGGTGATGGAATACTGGAGACGATGTATTTAAAAAACCAGAATGGATAAAGTTAGGAATGTAAGTATACGGAAGAAGATGAAATTATGAAACAATTGCAGAAAGAATAAATACAAAGAAATTAATCTGGTATGGACATCTCAGTAGGATGCCTCCGGAAAAATGGCCAGAGAAGATGGATGGATCCTCCAGAGAAACAGAAGGTAGAGCAGGAGGTCTAGGGGATGGAGATTGGAAAGATAGGATGAGATGGAGGGAGAAAGGACCTGACGTCAACCCAAATGAGATCGTTAAAGAGTCGTTTATGTTTCTTTATGTGTAACATTTTCAGATAATTGAATTTTTTCAAGTAAGTTTAGTTCCAAAACTAAATGGTGTTAGAAAAACCAAGATTATGTCGATTTTCAATTTGATGTTTAGTGCGGGCTGATATGTTGTATGAGTCTGATTTATTTTTTCTGCTATCATAATCGTGTTGGTTGGATAGCCTGTTCTTTAAATATTATTTAGTGTGTCCTATGTATAAGTGGCTGAACATTGTTGGCAATTTATTATGAATAAAATATTTGACTGTAATTCTGTTGGTGTAGAGATTTCAATTTGGAGAAAAGTTTGTAAGTTGTGTTGGTTGATTTTTGTGCTAGAATGATATTGTATGGTCTGAGTATTTTGGAAATTTTTTCGAATAGGTTTCTTATATAAGAAAAGGAGGATATTTAGGAAGAGAAATAGAATTAGGATTCATGAGGTAGATTTGGTTCTTATCCGAAATATTAGGCAGAATATTGTTAGGAGGCAATTCATCAAGGATCATTTTACATAAAGGTTTAAGATAACAAATTATTATAAAAACGTTTGGACAGGATATTTATGTTCTTTTTGTGAAATTTTGAGTGGCTAAGGGTGAGGACGTATTTTGTGAATGCTTTAATGAAATCAATTTTTGGGAATAACGATGATAGGAATTGAAATATAAATTATCGGTCTGATTGAATTGGTTTCACATAACGGTCTTTAATCAAAGAATTATTGTATTGGTGAGTGAAGAATTATTGAATTACTTGTATTAATTATTTGAATTAAGTATTTTGCATCTCTTTTTTGTTTTGTAATAGATCAAGTTTTTATATTTTCACAAAAATTAAAATACTAACCTCAAGAAATCACTAGATCTTTGTATCCAACTTGATTTCTGTTTTGATGGTTTGGAATTATTTCTCGGAAATCCAGCTCCATCAACATTCTCAGATGGAGATTTTCCAGCTCTTTTTTCACTTGATCTCTTACCTTCTACTGAATCTTTTATGCTTTGATTAATATTCTTATAGAAACTAGTATCGTCCAAAAATTGACCAGCTCTTGACTACAAGAAAATAAGAATTAAATATCAATTTCAAAAAATACTTTTAATATGTGAGAAGAATAAATTAACATAATATAAAGTATTATAATTTATATCATTTATTACTTCTGCACTGTTTTTAGCTAAATTTAACTATTTGATATCAGTTTTTGGAGTAAAATGAAATGATTGCTGTGTCTCAGAACTTTACCTCAAGTGGTTTTAATTAAATAATTTTACACATTAGCCAATTTGATTACTTACACTAGTAAGTTCTTCTTTTTTATATTTTGAAGAATACAATTTTTCTGCATGCTTATGAAGCTGATCCTAGAAATGGTTCAACTTAATTAACTTACATAGCAAACATTTAATGATTATAAATGATGTTTTTAATGAATAAATGATGGCTTTGATTATAAAATGTTATAGAATAGGGAATATTCTATTTGCCTTGGTTGTTTGAAGAGTTGGATGGAGAAAGATACTTTTGTATCATGATAATGTGATTTGAGATTTAACCATAACCTCACCAAGCCCGCAATTTTATAAAATAAAATCGTAAATAGTCCCAAATAAATTCCGGTTAAGACGAAGATGGCGATATTTTTTCATATACTTTTTAGCTGTAACATAAATAGCAAAAAAAAAATAGGTTTTAACCAATCTGTCCAAGGAAATTTACGATTTCCCTTGTAGCGCAAAAAGCATCTTAGCAATAATGAAAAAAGGAAGCGCTTCCTTTGTATATATAATTTCATCAAATGGAATAAAATAAACATATAAACCGGATTAGTAATATATAGGCATTACCTTACCATTATATAGCCAAAAGATTAAGAAAATGAGCCGCAACTCTCAAGATTCTCTTATCTCTGGTAGGACGGAGAAGAAAGAAGGGGAAAAGGGTGTAGGAGCTTTAATAAAGATAGAGGAAAAAGACAGGGCTGGTTTTTTCCACCAACATATTGGCAGTTTGAGGCAATTAGAAGCCAAATATAGATATTAATGTCAATATGTTGGTTTTTTCCAGCCATCAAAAAACAAACAAAAAAATACTGTAAAAAAAACACATTCATAACCACAAATAAAATAAATTAAATTAGTCGTGCACTTGCAGAACTGGCCGTGTTTAAAGACGTCAATAACAGCCATCTACATACTGTTAGAAAGGTTAAAAGAGATATAGGATACTATAAAAGTAGATTTACAGGCAAAATCCTTAGACAATGGTTGGATGGATCAGGTAGTCGGACAGCATTTCCGGTTGGTGAAAGGGGGTAAGATGTTGTGCGTTTTCTGGAAGTATGGAGGTGTAATTCATCACCAATTTCTTTCGTTGGAATGTCCATGAATTCCGGACCTTTGTTGTCAACAACTAATTAGAATGTACTAAATAATTGGATAGAGAATCTAGTTTTGGTCAATTGCAAACAAGTTATGCTCTAGCAAGATAATGTTCTAAAAATTGAAGATGGCATTAAAATTCTTTTATACCCACCACAAAGTCCCAGACTTAGCTCCATGACACAGGCACACTTTCTTTGGAGGAGAAAATTTAATGTGATTGAATTTGAAACTGAAGTCTGGAATTTTTTGATTGTAAACCCAAGGAATGATGTCAGCAAGGGATTCAACAGTTGGCACAAGATGGCTTATAATAGTCAATCACAATGGGCTATATTTTGACATTAATTAAAAATTGAATTTTTTTTTTTTGTTGAAAAACGGTCTTTTTTTTTTTTTTATACACACGTTAATTTCAACTTCTAGTTGGAGGAAATTCGACCAATATAATTGCATTAAGAGCAAGTATTTCACACCAGATTTTTTTTAACAAGAAGCTATATTGCGACATCTTCAATTACTTAATTAAATTAATTATGAAATTGATATCTTAGTTTAGCCATTCTGAACTCAGATCTATGATTACTTACCAGTCTTTGATTTTCTAAATCTTTTAATGCTTTCAATGCCCCAGTCTCTGTCTCTTCATGAAATGACTTGTAATAACAATAATAAACTTTATTAAAATGTTTATAAATAACACTATGTTGCATTATCATTGAAAGAAAAAATGTTTAAAAGGAACTTACACCTTGTTTACTTTCCTCTAAAGCACATTGATTCAACTTATGAAGATCGTAAAGATCTTTGATCAAATCATATAGTACGAGATCCTGGTTCTTCAACAAAAACATTACACATTACAACATTTAAGTTTATTGAATATAAATTTTGAAAAGCAAAATTTATAATATGAATGACTCTGAATTGATTTCTGTAATAAGTTATCTGGAATCGTTGGCTGCTGAAAGTTTCAGCAATTATAGATTGCCAATATTTCAGCAATAATATTTTCAGTGAAAATAAATTATTTCTAATAAAATGAAACATTTTTTTTCATTCAAATTAATTGAGCATTTTCTCAATTAAATAAATACTTTTTTGTTTCAATCAAATTAAGTGTTTCTATTAGACTTTCCAGTTGAAAGGAGAAAAGTTAATCTGACTGAAAAAAAAAATCATTAGAAAGAAGAAACGTTTAATGTGAATGAATAAGGTAGTAATATAAACAGAAAAAGCTAACAAAATTTTTATCACCTATAGGTGACCTCAAATCATTTCCAATGAAACTCAGAGAAGATGGCTGGCTGGGTACTAGATAAAGATCTTTTACAAGGAGGTTTTTATACTTGCACGAACTAAACGCTAAGAAGAATATAAAGAGACTTACCTGCGCATTTTTGTCATCTGCATCTTGTGGTTCAGGCTGATCCACTACATTAGACTAAAATAAAAATTAAACAATTTCAGACTTTTATTTTATTTTTTTCACAATACATAATAAAAAAGAGTTCAACTTACTGGCCCCGGTATTTCAGGTAATTGTTGAATTGGTTCTGGTTCATCCTCATCTGCTAGAAGGGATAAGTTTTTAGGAGTTGAGGATGCTAATGGTTTTTTAAATTCTCCTGATGCGATTTGATCGTCGAATTCAGCCTGTTGATAATATGACAATTTGAGAATTTTCTTAGGACTCTAATAATTTTAAAGCAACAAATCTCGATTTTTAAGGCTTTAAAAAAAAATACCATAGTTAGTTAATTTTTTTGCGTTCGACAAATTTTTTTAAATTGAATTTTCAAGGGAAATGTATGTTTTGAGGTCTTCTGAGTGGAAAGCATTTTCTCGCAAAAGGTCTGTCTAGTATTCCCATGTGTGGGAACAAAATATCTCAAAAATGAAAACTCCCAGGAAGCTCAAACTTGGTATTCCGTTTAGATACCTAAACCGCATCTGAAGATTTCGGTCAAAATCTATCAATCTAAAGTAAAATAATTGAATTTTTTGTTTAGTTTTTCAAGATTTTCTCGAAAACGGGCTCCAATGATTTTCTTTAAACTTTGGATACAATCTACACAAATGAATCTCCTATCATTTTTATTTGAAATTTTCCCTGAGAAAAATGATTTTTTGGGGGGAACAGCAATGGTAACCTTCCTAATCTAACTGCCACTTCATCAATACAATATTATACAAGTATTTATATAATGTTAATGTACATTAGAAACGACATAGAATCTCAAATTTGAAAAAATCGGTTAAACAGAAGAGTAATTTTTCAGAATTGGTTTTTGAGGTTTTTGATATTTTCTGGAAAAGGACTACAACGATTTCCTTTAAACATGGTATGCTAACTGTACAGATATAAACGTATTACTCAAAAACATTAAAAAAAAAAAAAAAACTGGTGTGAAACACTCACACAATGTTCTCTTTCTCTAGTTCTCAAAATTATAATTGACAAATTTTATAGTTTGTTGTACCAATAACTTAATGAAATTCGTCGAAAACTAAAAAAAACTGTAAAGTAAAAAGGCACTTCCGATTTACTAATTTTCTTAAAACTAGGAATTTTGGCCATCTATTTATTTCTAATTAATTTTGTTTGGATGATAGAATTGTATAATCCATCATCCAACTATACTTTATTAAAATATGAACTCCACTCCTCCCCTAAAAGTGCTCCTAAATGAATTTTCCCAAAGAAATGTTTCAAATAAAAGTTGTAGCTCTATGTATGTGTAGTTTATACGGGAAATTCAAGAAAATCGTTAGAGCCATTTTTGAGAAAATCGCAAAAAAGTGAAAAAATTATTTAGTAAAGTGGTAAAGTAAACGCGATTCTGGTCATCCAAAATTTCAAACTTGGAATTTCAACAACATATTTAATTCTAATTAACATTATTTAGATGATAGAATTGTCTAATAAACTGAAATAGTTGTTGTGGTGGTTGGTTCCGCAGAGCTGGAAAGCATCAGAGACATTTTCTTCCGTGGTAGCCTGCTTCATTTTGTGGCGCACACACACACACACGGAGTCAGTGTGAAAACTAAGTTTGCTCTGTGCAAGTCTGTGTTGTCACACTGTCTGAAAAACGCATCCTGAAGATGGGCGACGCCCGAACCGGTCGATGACCACAAAATGACGCAGGCTACCACGGAAAATGTCTCCGAAACTGAAATAGCACGTAAGATAAAAACCTAAACCCAAACCCAACCCCTCCCACAAAAGTGCCCTTAAATGAATTTTCCCGGAAAAATGTTTCAAATAAAAGTTGTAGCTCTTTGTATGTGTAGTTGATATAGTAAGTTTAAAGAAAATCGCAAAAACTTAAAAAAAAAAAACTAGTAAAGTGGTACTTTCCGGTTGAGGAATTTTGTCGGATAATGTACTGTCAGATCCCATGGTGATACCTAACCGGAATATTAAGTTTGAACTTTCTATGGTTTCTCGTTTTTGAGCTATGCTGTTCATACACAAACAAACACACACACACAGACCATTTGCTAAAAACCACTTTTTTGGATTCAGGGGACCTCAAAACGGATATTTCCGGTGAAAACTCGATATAGAAAATTTGACACGATTACAATACTTCCTCTTAACAGGAGTAAGGGAAAGTAAAAAAAAAAATTAAATAGTTGTCCGCTCTACTGGGCCACAATATAATCACTTCTTTACCTGCCAAGATTACAGACAGGTACCCCTCTCTTCATTTCAATCTCAAGGTTCTCAACAACGTACGCTAAAGGTATCTTTATGTTTGTTACTCTCTTATTTTTAAGATCATTTCATATGCCCAATCTGTTCTGTTAATTTTTCTTTAATTTAATTTTTTTTTTTTGTTATAAATCTATGCACTCTTTCTTCAGTTTAATACTTTAAAATAATGTAACTTTTTCAATAATAAATTTTGCAGAGCTTCTGAATAAGGGCACCAGTGGGACTACCCGAAACGTAGAGCAACAAAGAATTCTATTTTCTATACAAAACTCCTCTGGCTATTGCCGTATAAATATCTCATTGTCATTTTATTAAGTTTAGTTACTCCAGCTAATTTTATGTTTACTTAAATTAGTGTTAAGTCCATATCCATTTTAATTTTTGTTTTATAATTTAAATCTACATTTCCTCATTCTATTTCTTTTTCTAACCAATAACTGGATAATATACATTTTTGAACTCTAATATATAACGTTTCTACTTTCTATAATTTTTTTGTTTAATTGCACTAAACAAATAATTAGTTCGATCCCTTTTTTTATGTTGTTGTAGATTTTGATTGAATTAAGCTCTTGCACAGATTTCCATTTTTAAAGTACTCTTTAAATATGGTTTTGAAATCGTCAGGCCTTAAAATTATAATGAGATGTTTATAATCTTTCTGTGGCCATTGCCTTATAAACATCTCCTTACTCTTTCAATACTTTGTGAAATGCGCCACATACATAAAGAAAAATTAAGGACAATATAATGAATAGCTACAAATTCCAATATGGGTGTGGCTCTTGAATTTCCGCCTCTCTATTTGCCTTCTTTTTCAACAATGAAATGAAAATTATGATATTTTTTCTTTATAGCTCACATTAATTATATAAAATAGTAAATATGTTAGAAATAACATGATTTTTAGTTTATTTTATATTATTTATATAGTTTATTTTAATTTTTTTTTGAAAATTTTTATTTTGTTTACATTTTATGTTGTTTTTTCTTTTTTTTCTGATTTGTATTGAAATCTTTGTACAGACCCTGAAGAAGGCAATAAATTTGCCGAAACGTAGGTGAAAATTTAAAAAGAGTTTTTTTATGGCCGAACCTCAACACCTATTTTACAACATTTATATTGTAGTTAAAAGCTTTGTTCTGATCGGTTTCGGGACTCTCTTTCATCGTCAGAATAAGCCTATCAAATTTGTGTAGAGTTGAAGTTAACTTAAGTTTGTAAACATTGCAACTTTAAAGAAAGTTTGCAATTAAATGGTATTTTAATTGCAGTAAGATAAATTAGTGTGAGTAATTCACAAAGATTTTTTTAGTTGAACAATAGTTTGTTCTACAGCAAACATATTAATTTTTTCTACTTAATGTAGAGCGGTGTTTTGATTATATAGCCTTAATGATCCTTTCATCCAACTGATCCATCTTAAAATGCTCTTCAATTTAAAATTTAATATTTATCATTTCGTTTAGAAAACAAGAAACTGAACGAATACCCCAAAGATAGTCAATTTTGAATGCTCCAAAAGAAATCACCTATATATTAGTTTTTGGACGCTCCAAAGGGATTCATTTACCTATTCTAATGGATTCACCCACTTATTTCCCTTAGGAGCCACATATCTTGGCCTCCCTATGTACCTCATGAACACGAATATCACTTACCTTGACATTCCTAATACTTACATATATGTATGGCTTACAGAGTTAGTTCATGTATGCAATTACTAGGGTAGCGCACCTACAGATAAAATCTAGGTCACTGTTACACAAAATCAGTAGACTTTACATTCCGTCATCATTCTATAAATAAAAACTGGCACCTAAGGGAAACGCAATAGATCTTTTAGGTTGCAGTGGATTTAGTTGTATAGCCATTCCTTTTACTTATCTATTTCTCTATTAGTGAAAAAATCTCTTGACTACTCTAAATTTTCAGTTTTTATAGGTCCGAAGGAATTTATTTTTTGTGTTGATACAAAAAAAAATAGACTTACATCTTGCGGTGATTCTTCTTGATCTGAACTGGTTATGAATCCTCTCTCTGCTGGCGGAGGTGTTTCCGGTTGCGGTGAACTTACAGCATCAACAGTTTTCACATCTTGGTCGTTTATATCCCTGGCAGTCTCTGGTATATCCTGATCACCAGGTGTTTGCTCACTTGGACCTGCTTCCTCTCTGGCATCTGTTGGAGGTGAAATTGGTTCGCTAGCTTCTATAGATTGTTCTGGGCGAGATAAGTTTATATCTGGTAGGTCTAGGTGATGTTCTTCAACTTGTGAAGGTGGCTCCTACTCCAAATAGAAATGTTCAACAAAAAACTTAAAAAAAAATATTAATATTCTAACTAGAATAATATTTCTAATACTTTACTTCTATTTTTTTTTTTTTTTTTTTTTTTTTAAGTGGCGTCAACATCTGTGGTCAGTGCTGCCCGGAGCCTTCTCAGCACGGTCTCCAAGCTGTATTTTCCGTTACAGACAATAGTGTCTATCACCGGGCACTGAATTGTAGAGCACCTAGGAAAAGAAATTCTAAGGCCAAATCTGACTACACTCGAAGCTGGGTCCTCCGCATCGAATCCAGTGCGCTTAATACTTCTAATAAAAGACTTTCACCCCTCTCTTCGAGCGCAAAACTGACTTCTTGCTGCGAGTTTAATTCTCAAGATAGATCTAGCGATATTGACTGAATCGAGAATAAAAAAACAATCTATATTGGAAAACTGCATATAACAACTAGTTGAGAAAGCCAGAAACAAGGGAAAAGCGACATTTCCCCACATGTCCTTTCAAAAAATTCGCTGTAAGACAGTTTGCTCGGAACGCATTGGACTACTAGTAACAAAATATTTTGTGGCCGGATTGGGGGATCCTGGTTTACGGATGGGTCCAAAATGGCCTGCGGAACTGGAGCCGGGATTTATGGGGTCAAGCCGGAGGTACGTATTGCGAGGCTTCTCGGTGGTTACTCCACAGTGTTCCAGGCTGAAGTTTATGCAATAAAGATCTGTGCTGAGGAGAACCTGCGTATGGACTCTAGAAATAGAGAGATACGCATCTTCTCGGACAGCGAGGCTGCGCTGAACGCTCTTCGGGCGTTCAGAATCACCTTCCCTTTGGTCAGGGAGTGTAGAGACTCCCTGGAGGCACTGTCCCGGCACAACAAAGTGCGGCTAGTATGGGTGCCGGCGCATAAGGGGATCATGGGAAATGAAATAGCCGACCAACTGGCCAGGGAGGGAGCGAATACTCCCTTCCCTGGGCCGGAACCTGCTCTAGGGGTGGCCAAAAGTATGTGAGAGCGGCTCTGAGAGACTGGACTCGGAGGGAACATAACCGATACTGGAGGCTGAGTACTGGGGCGAAGCACGGCAAAATGGTCGCGCCTGAGTGTGTGAAAGAAGGACCAATACATCCTGGTCTAAGCAGGTATCAGATTTCTCTGTTACGGGCCTGTTTACTGGGCATGGCACAGGTTCAAAAAACATCTATACAAGGTGGGGTTGGTGGATGTAGCCCTTGTGCAGACTGTGTCAGGAGGTGGAGGAAACGGCTCTCTCACCTGTTGTTTGATTGCGTTGCAATCGGCAGACTGAGGTACGAGATCTTCGGCACGTTGAGACCGGAGGTAATCGTGCTCCAGGAGGACTGGTGGGGAAGGTTTTTGGACCTCATGAAGAGGGGGGCTTCCACTACTAGGTTTGAGGGTTGGCACAATAAGCTTCAATGGGAGGCTGCAGTGCCTGGGTCTTAGTCCCCCCCCCCCTGCATCTTCTAATTCTAACATAATATTTAACCCATGAGAACAGCTGAAGTTGAACATGTCGGAAAAAACTGAAAATTAAATTTTTAAAATTTGTTAAAACTAACTAAAGCTCATTATAACATTTAGGTGAAGGTAGCCCAAACAATGAAAGCGAATAAAGCCAGTCGTTGAACGAGCGTTCAAGAATACATACTCAAGGGTGAATATTACATTTATTCTGCCTGACTGTAATATAAGATAGGTATTGAAATTTATATCAATTTTTACAATAACATTTAAAGTAGAAGTTAAATTAGGTGGAGTGAGGTAGGCATTAACCTGTTGTTTTTGTACTAAGAGTAATCGGTTGCGAGTGTCTTAATTGCGTTTAGCAATAGAGATTAACATCAAAGAGTGAATTCTTTTTTTCAAAAATTGCCTAAACTTAGAAAGAAATGAAATAGCAAAAACATTCTCGTATCAGAGAAATTACGAGATATCGGATGGATCAGGGTAAATCTAATTAATTTCATTCCGAATGATACATCCAATCAAAATATTGTATTTTGTTGCATTAAAACCGAATCCATACATTCTCCGTCAACGTTATGTTGGATAGATTAAATAATGTCTGAAGAGCCTGAAAGATCGAAATGATGTTGACGCCAAAGTTGGAAGTTAAGATTAATATGGTTGTTTAACGCGAAATTATGGAATTTTGATGCCACTTGTAGGGGCTTGTTTAGTATACTTAAAACGACTTCAACCTAGACAGCCAATAGTACGGCCAATTTTGGATGAGGTTTAAAGAACCAATCTTTCATGTAGTGTAATTTATTTTATGTGCAAACAAGAAATCAAACACTTTTCAGATATAATTTAAATAATAATTTTTTTCTTTATATCTATGTTTATTTATAATTTTATATAATCTGATTCGTGTTAAAGTCCTGCATTCCCCCAAGAAATAAACGAGGATTGGATTAATAGAATTGACAAATAGTTAAATCTAACAAAATTGTCTAATGGTTATTTAAACAAATCTATGTCTTTATTCCATTTTATTTGTTTAAGTAACAAAAATAAAAATATAACATATAACATAATTTTTATTAGTGGAGAGGTGGTTTTTTAACTCTTACATTGTATTCACTGTCAGCGAAATTCACTTGTTTGGCTGGTCTCATTTCTCTATCTAAAGAACATTCTATACAAGGACAATGTCTTCTCGTACCCTGGAAAATAGAAGAAAACAATTCTGGAATGCAAAAACCACATACCTTAAGTCACATTTCTAAATTTTATTTCTAATTAACTTTAAATTTAATTGTCTTAATTTTAATTAGTTTAATTCGTTTTAATTAATTTTAATTAGTTTAATTGTTTGGATTACAACACTTGTGATCACTTGAAGTGATCGTCGGTAGAGTCAGAGATTAACATATTTTTATATGCTGATGATATTGTTCTATTGACTGTTGATAACCCGATTTCCTTCCAGAGAAACATTAAACTTCTCGAGTCCTATTGTGATCAGTGGAATCTCATTGTGACCTTAGCATGTCTAAAATAATGGTTTTTCGGAACGGCGGTAGATTATCTTCTTCAGAGAAATGGTTCTATAAAAATGTATATAGATACTCGATTGTTCTTCCTTCCTCCGTCTTGAAAATAAGATATCCATAGCTAATTAGGAGTAAACACGACTTGATCTAGTTTTATCCTAAATAAAAATGTTCCTTTCAAAGCAAAACTCAAAGTTTTTCACAGTGTTTCGCGGGGTGTCGTGTGTTTTGGATGCCAGATCTGGGGGTTTCAAGCTTTTGAGTGTTTGGAGAAATTCCAACGCTTTTTACTTTCTCTTACTCCTAGTAAGAGGAAGTATTGTAATCATGTCAAATTTTCGATATCGAGTTTTCACCGGAAATATCCATTTTGAGGTCCCCTGAGTCCAAAAAAGTGTTTTTAGCAAATGGTCTGTGTGTATGTGAACAGCATAGCTCAAAAACGAAAAACCGTAGAAAGTTGAAACTTGATATTCCGTTTAGGTATAACCATGGTATCAGACAGTGGGTTATCTGTCAAAATTACTCAACCGGAAGTACCACTTTACTTGTTGTTTTTTTTTTTTACTTTTTTACGTTTTTCTCAAAAATGGCTCCAACGATATTCTTCAAACTTGGTATATCAACTACACATAGAAAGAGCTACAACTTTTATTTGAAACATTTCTCTGGGAAAATTCATTTAAGGGCAGTTATGGGGGAGAGGAGGGATTAGGTTTCATCTAAAGTGCTATTTCAGTTTATTAGACAATTCCATCATCTAAATAATGTTAATTAGAATTAAATATTTTGTTGAAATTCCGAGTTTGAAAAAAATCGGGTGACCGGAAGTGCGTTTACTTTACCACTTAATTAAATGATTTTTCCACTTTTTCGCGATTTTCTCGAAAATGGCTTCGACGATTTTCTTGAAACTTCGTATATAAAGTAAACATACAAAGATCTACAACTTTTATTTAAAACATTTCTCTAGGAAAATTCATTTAATGGCACTTTTAAGAGAGGGGTGGGGTTATGTTTTTCTTTAAAGTGCTATCATAGTTGATTATACAATTCTATCATCCAAACAAAATTAATTAGAAATAAATGGAGGGGCAAAATTCCGAGTTTCAAGGAAATTAGTTAATCGGAAGTGCGCTTTTACTGAACAGTTTTTTCAGTTTTCGTCGAATTTCATTAAATTTGGTACACAAACTATAAAATTTGTCAATTATAATTTTGAGAACTGGAGTAAGAGAAAGTTGCTTGAGTGTTTCACACAAATTTTTTATTTTTTTCTTGTACCCCCAATTATTTATGTTGACCATTGAGAGTGCTTTGGACTCTATCATTCCTTCACATTGAAGCTGCATATTAAATACTGTCTTAAGGTCCTGTCGATGGATGATTTTCGCCACCAAAGATCACCGCTCTTGACAATTAAAAAGAACGCATTGCGGTTTAAATACTGCTTACCCTATCTTGTCCTTATAGTTCAAACTTTTCCGGCTCCCTAGAGTTCAACACCTAATTGGGGTGTTGCTTTCTCTGGTCTTATATCTGAAATTGAGGCTACTCGTCTTGGGGAGGCTGTGAATCGCGCAATGATTTCTGATCGTTTTCTTCTCAAATCTTCTCTGTATACTGCTATGTCTTTTTTTAATGACAGAATTTCATAATCTTCGTTGGTTTTTCAAACTCAGGGGAGAGTTACTAAATTATGTTCCTAAATTATAGACGATGGTTACATTGTGACCCAGATGTCAAGAAGTGCTCTCTTTGTGATTCTAATGCTCGAGAGAATTTATACCATTTTTTTTTTTTTTGATGAGTATCCTCTTCTTTCAGAAATCAGATGTCTGTATTTTTGGCAAAGGTTTTCTTAATAGACGCGAAATTATATATTCTTTAACTGGCAAGGTTTCATGTTGCGCCTTGATTTTATACGCCCGCAAGGTATGAATGGATTTCAGATCTTCCTTAGTAATTTCAGTTCGGTTTTGGATTTTGATTTATTCTGTTAGCATTTTAGTTTTTTGTGCAGTTATTTTTATTCTTTTTTGTTCATTAATTCAAGTAATATATTTTTTTCAAATAATACTAACATTACTTTTTTCTTTATTTTTCTTTTGTAAACTATGTAGTAAACTCTGGCAGACGGCTATTGTCATACTGTTTCATACTTCATTCATTTTCCAGATTTTACATGTTTTATTTTCTTATTTATATTTCTTTTCTTTTATCATTTATATATTTACAAAATAAATTATTATTATTATAAGCTGAATAATCAAAGTTATATCTCCCTAGATTAATCGTTTTTTATTCATATAGAATCTATTTCTGCAACATTGCGCCTCAGATTTTCATTACCACAATAAGAATTAATCACAGAATGTTCTCTTCGATTAAAAAAAAAACAACAAAAACATTACTCTCCTATTTCTAAAAATTTTTATGCCATCCTTGGATTTTTTTTAAAACTTAGTTTTTTTTTAAAATTATTTAGGAATTGGGACGGAATTTATACTGAAATGGCATTTTACGAATAAGGAAAAAAGCATACTAATTGTGATTTTCACATTAATATGAAGTTGAATAAGCAATTAATAGTTCATATTCTAATTTATAAGCATATAAATCTTGGGCAGTATAGGTTAAATTAATTACTAAGATTTTTTTTTTTAATTTATTTTTTATTAATTATTTTTATCACATTCATTTCTTCCCTAGTTTGATATTATTTATTCCGTAAATTAATTGCTGATATGAATTGGTTAGTTTAAACATTTGCATCAGCTTTTGAGTTAATTATAAATTATATTAAATTTCTATGTAATAAAGTTAATAAGTAAGAAACAATGTTAATAAATAGGCTTTATAGATGTATAGCCATACACTGTGGATAGAGCAGTTCGATTAAGGTACAAACAGCAAAATTGTGAGTATGATACATTCAGCTCAGAATAAGTATCAAGTATCATTAGAAATTGGACTCAAAACCAAATAATATTGAGCTGGTGAAAGTAGTTCGTTTTTAATGTGAAAAGCAAACATAATTGATATTACAAGTAAATATGATTCTTCTAATATTGAATATAATTGGGTGCACAATATTAGAATAACATCTGGATGTTTATCCGTGTAGCGTACTTCTTTATATTTGTTCTAACCGGTTTCGGATTCTCATCTTTCATCAGCGTACGGGTTCACAAAGCTATTGTAGAGAGTGATGGAATTAAATCTGATGTTGAATGAGGATCCGCAATCGGTCAGAACTAATAAAATCAGACATACTATGACGGATAAAAAGCAATGCGGGGAAAAAAAAACTTTTAATTTAGTTTTATGGATGATGTTAGACTTACGGTTTGCGGTGTTTCACTTTGAGTTGGAGTGCCTAAGAATGCTCTATCCGCTTCTTGAGGTGTTTCTGGTGGCGGAAATGGAGATGTTGGCTGTCTTGGGCTTGAGGCACTTAATGGATCTCTATTTAGTTCTAAGGATGGTTGTTCCCCTTCAACTGAAGTTGATAACTGAGACTCAAGTGGTGAAAATAGCCGATCTGAACTTGGGCCCTGTTCGGAACAAAAATATGTCAATAAATAAAAAAATCAAATAAAGTTGGTAAAATAATATAATAGTTTTCTTTTTCATTTATTTTAAAAAAATATCACGAACGAAAACTCTTACAATTTTCTTTTACTAAAATCTTATTATTCTAGATGACATATTTTGTAAAATAAACATTTTTACTGAATGTTTAGTTGGTTTTAAAATTTCGAGGAACAAGTTACTATCTTTACAGCAGAATAGAAGGAAGGCAATTGGCCTCAGATCTCCCAAAATGATTTAAGAAAGAATTTTCTCGAAAAACGTTTAAATAAAAGTGCATGCTTTTTATTTGTAGTTAGTAAATGAATATATAAAAACTAGAGAATATAGAAAACATATTTTTATTTCAATCTCAACGTTCACTCCCCTAAGACCTCCTGAAGAACGACACCAATGGAACCTGAAACGTAAAACAACAAAGAATTCTTTTTTCTTTAAAAACTCCTCTGACTATTGCCGTATAAACGTCTTATTATAATTTTAAAATCTGACGATTTGAAAATCAATTTAAAAAGAAGAGATGTTTCGAGAAAATGCAGAAAATCCAAAAGAAAAAAAAAAAAAAATCTGGTGTGATACCTCACACCAACTTTCTCTTACTCTAGTTTCAAAATTGTAATTAACAAATTTTATAATTAGTGTACCAAATTTAATGAAATTCGTCGGAGTTCGGCGAAAATAATTTCTCACTTCTCACTCTATTTTCTTTTGGATAACCTATGATCATAAGCATAAGAAATTTTAAAGAAATTGTTGCTGCCATGCTCGAGAAAATTGTGAAAAACTGAATTAATAAAGTAACATATCTGAGGACTTATTTTCAAGTAAGTTTCGAGGTCTCCGATAGGAAAAATATATTTTTTTTTTTTTCTAGAATGGTCTCTCTTTTTGTGTGTGTTTTTTTTTGTGTCAGAGTTGGGCAATAGTTAACTTCGATTAGTACTGGAAAAATTCCTACAAGTATGGTTTCCTCTAAAGTGCTATTCGAATTTTTTATATTATTGTATCAACTAAATAATATTAAATAGAATTTTAAATATGTTATCAATATTCCGATTTTGAATAAAACCGGTTTTTTTTTTTTCAGTTTTCTCTCGAAAACGGCTTCAACAATTTTAATATTAATAAGAATTAAATATGTTGTGAAAATTTTATGTTTAAAGAGAATCGGTTGATCGGAAATGCTTTCTTTACTGAAAGTTACTGCAGTTTTCTATAATTTTATCCATAAAAATATCGCGGGTTTCATTAAACATTTTATACTTACTATGAATAACAGAGTCCTTTCACTTTTATTGGGAATTTATTTCCCCCCAAAAAAGTTCATTTAAGGAAACTTTGGGAAACTGGGTGGTGTGTATGTTTCTACAATAAAAGTCATTTTATAATGTTTAGATTCTCCTATTGATTTAAAATTAATGGCAAACAAAAAATGATAAGTTTCAAGAAAATTTGTCATTAAATCTGTGTGTAGTTAAAAGTTGTGCGAGGGTTCCACACCAAGTTTTTTTTTTCATTTCTTTCAAGGCGCGTCAACATCTATGCTGACGGAGCCTTCTCAGTGCAGTGTTGGCTTCTAGAAAGTATTCTCTCGTTACAAACAACACTGTATATATAGAGGGCAGTGAGTTCTTAGAAAAGAAAACCTAAGTGTAACATTCCTAGACTCAAATCTGAAACCTATGCGACCTGAGCTAATTCCTTCCATATCATAAAACGTTACAATTAATTTTGAATTGAAATAAGTTATATATATGATGATTTGAACTTTGATGATAAGTAATTGATATGAATGTCATGTGGCGTATTGGATCACAAATTTCATGTGAAACGATAATAAAATGTATAGAATTCCCTTTTGGAAGCCAAAAATAAAAATAATGAAGTAGGCGTCAATTAGCATCGCCAAGAATTCTGTTTCCAAGTTTATTGACCAACATGAATATCATTTGAAGTTGGAACCAAGTGCCACTTGAAAGCTCAGCTGAAATGCCTATCACAAGGAAATATAATAATCAAATATTCTTTAAATATTTTATTTTCTGTAAATCTTAATAGCTTTGATTAGCCAATTCTATAAACCAATGCGCGATAAAAACCTAAAATTTACTTTTTCAAATAATGAATAGACTTACTGTTGGCGGTGTTTCAATTTGTGTTGGAGTGGCTATGAATGCTCTATCCGCTTCTTGAGGTGTTTCTGGTGCCGGACGTAGAGGTGTTTGCACATATCTAGGGATTGGTTGCACTGTTTGCTGTGGAGGAGTATATATATCTTTCGATTGGACATCCTACTTGGAATAGAAATATGTGAATAAAAATATCATCAAAGAATAGACTGAATATGACAACGCAATATAATAATAGTAATATAAGAAATAAAAATGTCAAATAAATTTTTATAACTAATAAAATAAATAATAAAAGTTTCTTTGTTTAAATAAAAAACATTCTTTGTTTTATTAAAATAGAAAAAAAAATCTCTTAATGACTTTATTTTACTAAAATTCGTGCCAAATGACAAACTTTCTTAAAAGAGGAATTTTTACTAAGGGTTTAATTGTCCTAAAAATAAGGTGGAACCATTTTAAATTGAAATGGCAATATAGGAAATCCCGCTTCCCAAAAATGCCCCAATAAATATTGCAAATAAAAATTATATCTGTGGTGGTTGGTTCCGCAAAGCTGGAAAGCATCAGAGACATTTTCCGTGGTAGCCTGCTTCATTTTGTGGTAATCGACCGGTTTGGGGCGTTCGCCCATCTTCAGGATGCGTTTTTTCAGACAGTGTGACAACACAGACTTGCACAGAGCAAACATAGTTTACACACTCTGGTGGCGGACGTAGAGGTGTTTGCACATTTCTAGGGACTGGTTGCAATGTGTAAGCTAAGGGACAAGTGTGTAAACTAAGTTTGCTCTGTGCAAGTATGTGTTGTCACACTGTCTGAAAAAACGCATCCTGAAGATGGGCGAACGCCCGAAACCCGGACGATGACCACAAAATGAAGCAGGCTATCACGGAAAATGTCTCTGAAAAATTATATGCCTTATTCTCAGAACCTTATTGTGAACCGTTATCTACTACAATATCAAAACTAATGTCTCACATAAAAATTGGGAGAGGTATTAAAATCGTCCCTACAGGAGAAATAGATTAGCTAATCTACCCCCATGATTTTACACTTCCTAAAACATCTTACTCTTACATTAGCCACTTCCGTATGGAGCTGGAGTAGAATATGCCCATGGTATCTCTGCCTGTCGTAAGAGGCAACGCCACTGTCCAGGATGAAGAGTTATTTTTACTTACTGTCCCTGTTTCCCTTCCCTTTTCCTATATCCTTTCTGAACAGGCGGACAACGCTAAGACAACTTGTCCAAGAGATGGGAACTCTGAAAATAAATCCCCTGGTCCTCTAGATTGGGGGTTAATGCGTTTCAAAACTATCTGTGCTAAAAAAACAAAAAGAAATGAAACCGGAATGATAAAGAAGTACGATACGGCCGATCTGTGGAAGAAATTACTGTCCACACAAATGGATTATTGGAGAAGAGCTACCAGAGTATCGCAAAGAGAGAAGACCTAATCAAGATATTACAAAAAAAAAGAACAGTGTACTTCGAAGAACAGAGAAGAAAGGTTAGAGTGGTACGGCCATGTGAGAAGGACTTGAGAGAGGACAGTCTACCTAGGTTGGTCTTTCATTGGATCGTGGAAGGAAGAAAAAGAAGAGAAAGGCCAAAATGAAAATGGATGGATGAAGTGGTGGAAAGTTCGAATGGAAATGGATTGAGGGAGGGTGAAACCCAGGTTAGAGATCTGTGGAGAGGAAAATTAAAAGATGTTTTTGGTTGAAAAGGACCTCAGTATTGAGAAAATCCTGAAGAAAAAAAAAATAATGCGCGCTCCACATCAAACTGTGCAATAAAATCTCTTAAGATACTAGCACATGTGTAATTAGTGTACTGAAATTAATAAAAACTAAACTTTTTTGAGATAATTGTGAAAAATTAAATTACTTCATGCCGCTTATGCTAGAAACTTTTATGTACGGTTTCCTCTTGAAAGCTGTAGGAATATCAAAATTTGAGCTTCATATGTACATTATTCCGTCATACAAATAGTGCCATTTGCAAAATGCATATTTTTATTACTCAAGAGTTCTCGAATTAATTTTTAAATGATGACATGAATTTCTAGTGAAATTTCAAACTAGAAATTTAAAAAATAATAACTCTTCATAACACAACAACAAAATAAAAGTAAATATATATGTCCTGTTTCAAAATAATTCAAAAATGAAAAATGGCAGAAAGTTCAAACTAGTTGTACTGTTTCGCTATCACGTGGAGATCATATACAAAACTTTAGAGCATAATCATCAACCACTTCACTTATTTAGCTTTTCCTAATTTAAAGAAAAAAAAAAAAACTTAAAACCAGGTACACTAATTACGCATGTAAAATTACATGAAAGGCTGTATATAAATTTTGAACCAGGTGAGAAGAATATGTGATGCGTTTGATGAATTTTTTTTATGCTGTATATTGTACCACAAATTTCATGTGACGAAACGTCTTGGAATCCTTGCATGGATGATGAATATGATATTGATTAGTTTGGCCCTAAAACTGCCAAGCTATTTATAGCCTTCATTACAACTTAGACCAAGTGACACTTGATTGCCCAGTTCAACGAAAGTCAATCCCAAGGAAATGCAAAAATGCAACAACCTACATTATTCAAAAGGTTTGATAGAAATCGTTAAAGCATTACTTATAGCCAATTCTACAAAGTAATGCGTAACAAAACATTAAATTGACTTTTATAGATGATAAATTAGACTTACTATTGACCGTGATTTTATTTGCGTTTGCTGTTTCCTAGGTATTTGTTGTTTTGATTGCTGTTTACCGGGGGCTTGTTGCTGTGATTGCGGTTTCGTAGGTATTTGTTGCTTTGATTGCTGTTTCCCAAGAGCTTGTTGCTGAGATTGCGGTTTCCTAGGGGTTTGTTGCTTTGATTGCTGTTTCCCAAGGGATTGTTGCTGTGATTGCTGTTTCCCAGGTATTTGTTGTTTTGATTGCTGCTTCACAGGTGTTTGATGCTGTGATGGCTGTTTTCCAGGTATTTGTTGTTTTGATTGCTGCTTCACAGGTGTTTGATTCTGTGATGGCTGTTTCTCAGGTATTTGTTGCTTTGAATGCTGTTTCCCAAGGGCTTGTTGCTGTGATTGCTGTTTCCCAGGTATTTGTTGTTTTGATTGCTGCTTCACAGGTGTCTGATGCTGTGATGGCTGTTTCCCAGGTATTGGTTGCTTTGACTGCTGTTTCCCAAGGGCTTGTTGTTGTGATTGCTGTTTCCCAGGTATTTGTTGTTTTGATTGCTGTTTCGCAGGTGTTTGATGCTTTGATTGCTGCTTCACAGGTGTTTGATGTTGTGATGGTTGTTTCCCAAGGGCTTGTTGCTGTGATGGCTGCTTCCCAGGTATTTGTTGCTTTGATTGCTGTTTCCCAGGGGCTTGTTGCTTTTTCTCAGATACTTTTTGTTTTGATTGCTGCTTCACGGGTGTTTGATGCTGAGATGGCTGTTTCCCAGGTATTTTTTGCTTTGATTGCTGCTTCACAGGTGTTTTTGGCCGTGATTGCTCTTTCCCAGGTATTTGTAGCATTGATTGCCTTTTCTTAGGGATATTTTCCTCTGATTGCAGCTTTTTAGGAGTTTGTTCTCTTGATCGTACTGGAGTTGCACTCCTTTTAGTTTCTAAGGATGTTGAAATGATAGGGTGACGTGGTTGTAATCTTTCCTTTGATTGGGCACCCTACTCAGAATAGAAATATGCCATCAAAAATAATATAGAAATGTAGGGAAGTCTAAAGGAAAAAGTTAGCATTATACCCAGGATAGAATTATCCCAGTAAATTATAAATACATTTTTTTGGAATTACTAATTAAATTACTAATTATTTTTTTGTTATAAAGTACAGAGTAATTATTCGTTTTAAGGGAGGTTCACTGAAATTACTGAATTCAGTGCTGCTAAAACATGTTGTGAGCATGTTAAATTATGGAATGAGAAAACAAATTATTTCTTGGATGCCCCCACGTAGAAAAAATCTGACAAACATTCTCCTATTATCGGGGACATCTTAATAAACTGTGTGATAATAAAACTAGCTTTGGGCAAAATAGTAACAAGACTTTTGATTCTTTTATTTGAAACATTTTTCAACGAACGTTGTTTTTAGGGAATATTGCGACTGTAATGGTTTTTCAGAACTAAGAACGGCTCAAACATTATGTATACAATATTAAAGACAACTAATCCTTTAGTAAAATTCCATTTTAAAGAAAACTTATCATTTTGAGAATTTTTGTAAAAAAAACTTTGTTTTTCACTTTAATTAAAAAACAAAACATTAAATATATTTTTTATTACATTTTCACGAAATACACTATTTTCTTCTTCTTTTTTTTTTTTTTTAATTTGGCAAAGACATCGACTATTAAATCTGTAGTACACATGATTTCATCACAACAATAAAGTAAGCAAAACTGTTATTCCTTTTCTACTGCTATTTGTCAGGTGAAAATGGCTTAAAATATTGTATTTATTTAAAATTTCTCACAAGCTGTATAGGAAAAGAAAAACGAACAAAATCTTTTATTAATAGGAAATAAATCAATTACACACTTATATATGTATTTTAGTTACCTGCAGAAAGAAATGTCTAGATTTTTTTCTTTAGGATCTTATTATTATTGTGGGCATCACCTAGGCCACTCCAAAACTAGGAGGGCCTGCAGAGATTGTTGCTGTAGGTAACTATTGGGTTAAGCATAGGGTTTAGCTTGAAGTAAATCTTATCTTACACATTCATACATTCCTTAACATTCGTATATCTTTACTAAGGACCTCCCACTATTTGCGCCATGCGTTTGGGGGGGGGGGTAATAGATTTTCTTAGACTTTCTTCTTGGCCGTTAATAGATTTTCTTCAAACTTATTATATTACATAAACATTCAATTCTACTTAGTCACGTTTTGAAAGTGTGGTAAAAAAAAAAAAATGTTGAAAGTGACTTTGTTGGGAAGTCTTAATATTACAGCTCCTCAGAATCACCAGAAATCAATTTTTAATCAGAAAGAAGTGGTAGTCCTGAATATGTTTAGCTTGTATAGTTTAAGTAAAGCTTGGTTGAAACCTTCGTCTCGGTTACTTTGTCACACTTAAAAGGAATATCAATTTGGGTTCCTGGGATTTTTGTTACTTTTAAATTAATGCATTAAAAGATAATATTGTAAAATTTTTAACATGTCAAATTTTCTAAATTATGTCTTCTCTGAAATATATTTTTCCCGGTCCTTTTTACGAAAAAAAAAATCTGATGTGAAACACTCACATGACTTTCTCTTACAGCGAAATGGCAAAGTTTCGACACACTTACAATTCTTATTAGTGTTTTAAAACTGTCGACATTTTTATAGAGTAAAATAAAAAAAAAACTGAAAAACTTATTCAGTAAAGTCAGACTACCGCTCAATCGATTTTCTTCAAACTGAGAATTTTGACAACTTTTATAATTCTAATTAATATTATTTGGGTGACAGAATTGTATAGCACCTTGTTGAACTAAAATCCTTAGAGGAAACCATAACTTCATCTCGCCACCAAAAGTGCCCTTAAATGAATTTTCCCGGAGAAATGTTTCAAATAAAAGTTGTAGCTCTTTGTATATGTAGTCCACATTATTAGCTTAAAGAAAATCGTTGGAGCCGTTTTAAAAGAAAATAGCAGACTAAAAACTATTTTCAGTAAAGCACACTTCCCAGTCATCTGATTTTCTTCAAATTCGGACAATATCGACAACATATTTAATTCTAATTAATATTATTTAGATCACAGTATTGTGTAATGAGTGAAATAACATTTTAGAAGAAACCGTAAACCCACCGCTCCCACAAACAAAGGGACCTTAAATGAATTTTCCCGAAGAAATGTTTCAAATAAAAGTTTAAACTTTTTAGAATTTAAAGAAAATTCGTTAGAACCATTTTCTGGAAAATCACAAAAAAAAACTAATTAACCTATTTAATGAAGTGGCATTTCCGGTTGATGGATTTTGCCCGAAATCTTCGTGTCTGATACGGTGATAGTACGTAAACGGAATACCAAGTTTAAGATTCCTATAACTTTTCGTTCTGGAGATATTCCTTTCATACGAATCCATACTCACAAACACATACACTTCTTTAGAAAACCATTTTTTTTTTTGGACTCAGGGGACCTCAAAATGCGTATTGAAGTGAAAACTCAATTTCAAAAATCTGGCACGATTGCAATACTTTCTTTAACATCAATTAGAGCGTGGGTGAAAGAAATATCTCAAAAACAAAATCACAACAAGGTCCAAAGTTAAATTATATTTAAGTATGAGATAAGATTCGGAAATAGTCATGAAGGTTTCGGTCAAAACTGTCAACTGAAAATGATGCTACATTAGTTAATTTTTTTCCCCCTCAGATTATAGCGGTTTTTTTTCCAAAAAAGTTCTAATCATTTTCTATAAACTTCGAATATTTATTGATTTCTTGATTTGTAAATAAATATCCCCTGATTCTATATTTCACTTCCTTTTCGATTGCAAAACCCTATACCCAATAAGAGCTCATTTTATTAATAAATTTTTATCTATGCCAAGATCTAATGAAGATTAATTTTTGAACAATTACTTACAATAAACTCTAAAAGATCAATTATGTGCTATCTATAATTTCTGTGCACAGTCAATTAAAATTAGGAGTTTCATTCTTAATGAATAATCTGCTTTATTCATGTAAAGAACAAATCTACCCAGATCAAGGCTTATAATACAATGCATGGGGATACAAACAATTCATACAAAATAATCCAATCATTCAAATAATAAAATTACTGCTTTTCCACAGATTAGAGCGTTGTTCTTTTCTTTTTGTTTTTGTTCTATAGGATTTTTTATTCTGTTTTAGTAATTTAAAGAGATTCTTTTTATTTCATAATTCTATTAAACTATAAATTATATTTTTGTTTTTAGATAAATTATGGTATTTAGAATTTTTGAATTATATCTCTTAACATTATCATGTACATTACTGTTGTTCTTCTAAAGACATTTTATGTTTAATTTTAAAGAAAACACAATTATAATTTTGCCCCCTCCAAGGCTAAGCCAGTTGCTGAAGCTTATCTTGCTGTGAAGCAAGAAATAAATAAATAAACTTCGAATATGAAATGCACAACTAAATATCTATTTTATTTGAAACATTTTTAGCAAAGGGGTATCTGTTGCATGCAGTTACTTGGGGAGTAGCGACCGCTAGGGTTACCACAGCTCCAGTACTCCATACACTTCGTCAGAACAATACACAATATACTTAAACTACATATACTCTACTCTTTACAGACAAGGACAAACACAGTACACAAACTAGGGTCTCCGTTTTTAGTTGACTGGCGTAAGGCAAAGGAGAAGGAATGGATTAGTTCAGAGGTAGCGTGCTGGAATAGCAACGCGCAGGTCCCGGGTTCGAATCCACTATGAATGTCCTTAGATTTTCACCTAGGAGCCTCTACAACTCACTATCCAGTGATGGGCAGTGTTGTTTGTAGCTAGAGAACATTGCTCAGAAGCCGGCAGTTCACTGAGAAGGCTCCGGGGGCACAATAGATCTTTTAGGACGCAGAGCAATAAAAAAAATCCCCTATGACAAAAAAAAAAATACAAAAAGTTGGTTTTTATGGCTCCTGGGCAGTTGTAACGTTAAGCTTTCTTCCAGAATCCCCCTTCATTTTAGTACAACTATTGCTTTACTATTTTAATAATATAAAGGTAAATTAACATCATTTCAAGTTTGAAGTAGATCAGATACTGGGAAATATTATTTTAATAAATTATAAACAAACGATTTTGTTTTGTTAAATGATCATATGGTCATGATATTAATGAATGTTAAAGCGGCCTCTACGCCGTCAATAATATTGACAATACTTTAGAGTATCGACAATAATAATGACCGTGTAAGGTGAAAAAATTGTATTGATGGTCGGTATTGACAAGAGTATTGATGAAATTCAGGTTTTCTGATTTTCGTGTATCAATACTGAGAATTGGAGGGGATACTGACAATATTATTGACCGTGTAGGGGCGGCGCCAATATTTCCATCAAGACTCAGTTCAATAGTTTTATACAACGTTGAAATTAACCTGTACAAAACAAAAAGCTATACTATTATAATAGGTTAAAGGACTTTATGAGTAGGGCCAAACGCCAAAATAATGGCTACGCAAGCTTTTGTACGATTATTCATTTTTTACTTTCTCTTACTCCTAGTAAGAGGAAGTATTGTAATCGTGTCAAATTTTCGATATCGAGTTTTTACCGGAAATATCCGTTTTGAGGTCCCCTGAGTCCAAAAAAGTGGTTTTTAACAAAGGGTCTGTGTGTGTGTGTGTGTGTGTGTGTATGTATGTGAACAGCATCGCTCAAAAACGAAAAACCGTAGGAAGTTGAAACTTGATATTCGTTTAGGTATCACCGTGGGATCTGACACGTTAGCTGTCAAAATTCCTCAACCGGAAGTACCACTTTACTAGTTGGATTTTTTACTTCTTTGCGATTTTCTCAAAAATGGCTCCGACGATTTTCTTTAAACTTCAAACATCAACCACACATACAAAGAACTACAACTTTTATTTGAAACATTTCTCCGGGAAAATGCATGAAGGGCACTTTTGGGGAGGGGTGTGGGTTAGGTTTCCATCTAAAGTGCTATTTCAGTTTATTAGACAATTCTGTCATCTAAATAATGTTAATTTGAATTAAATATGTTGTTGAAATTCCGAGTTTGAAAAAAATCGGATAACCGGAAGTGCGTTTACTTTACCACTTTACTAAATGATTTATTCACTTTTTCGCAATTTTCTCAAAAATGGCTCCGACGATTTTTTGAAACTTCGTATATAAACTAAACATGCAAAGATCTACAACTTTTATCTAAAACATTTCTCTGGGAAATTTCTTTTAAGAGCACTTTTAGGGGAGGGGTGGGGTTAGATTTTCATCAAAGTGGTATCCTAGTTCATTATACAATTCTATCATCCAAACATAATTAGTTAGAAATAAATAGATGGCTGAAATTCCGAGTTTCAAGAAAATTAGTAAACCGGAAGTGCGCTTTTACTGAACAGTTTTTTCAGTTTTCGACGAATTTCATTAAATTTGGTACACAAACTATAAAATTTGTCAATTATAATTTTGAGAACTGGAGTAAGAGAAAGTTATGTGAGTGTTTCACACCAGATTTTTAAGGTAAAAAAAGCCAACAAAAGTACAAACACGTAAATTCGCTCTTCTAGTGGCAGAAGTAGTAACTAATGAGCACAGTTACTGACAAAAGTATTGACAATAATATTGATCGTGTAAGGTAATGAAATATTGAAACTGGTTAGCACGAGTATTGATGGTTATACTGTCAATACTGATATCGACAAAATTACTGACCGTGTAGAGGCCGCTTAAGAGTTGTATACAAAAAAAAAATTAGCTTCTTTTTATTTTTCAAGAAGTATTTTTATTAACCACAACAAGGTTTCTACTTTGTTTTTGTGGATTATCTCCAAATGGCTCCAAAGATTTTCTTTATACATTTTTCCGATAAAATTGAATTTAATTGGATTCTAGAGGCGCTGAGATGTTTGTTTACCTCTAAAATATACATCTAAGATTTTTGAGATTGCTTAACGGTTTACAATCGGTATACAAACTAGCCACATTCAATACCTGATATAAAAACTGGTTTGTGTAAATTGCGGCTTCCCACAACTACATAAAATACACGTATATTAAAAATCCCAGGATGAAGAATATTTGTCCAAAAAAAAAAAAGATTGAAGTATATTTCACATTTATACCTGCAATAATTATAGACAATAACTGCTGATAGATATTTTTTTACCCTTGAATATATCAGACAAATGTTTGTAAAAGGGAAAACTAAAAAGTTTACTAACGTCAGGATACTTTTTTCTTGGTGATTCTCCTTGCACAATTTGAGTACAATCTGGACAAAGACAAACCACTTGGTCAGGATCCTGCATAATGAAAGAAATATGTTCTTTTCAATTATAATGGAAATATTCCATATTACGAGTATAAATATTATATTATATTATAAATTTATAATCTATGAATGTGGTTTGGATAACATAGGAAAGCTTGTTCTTCTTGATTTGAATTTAGACCTCCATACATGATGGTCGAAATCATTCATGAAGTTGATAAAAGTGAATATTGATTTTTTTTTTTTTTTTTTATGCCAACCTTAATTTCAGTACGTCCTCATGCGATGAGCTAGCGCACTCGCCTTTCGTGCAAGAATCCAGGGATCGATTCCCGTGGAGGCAAAGTCAGTGTTGACTCAACATCGTGCTAAGAAGTGGGAAGCTACAAAAATTCAAAATTAGAGCATGCTCCCAGCCACCGTACCAAGCGCAGAGCGCCAAAACTGGTGCCTCTGATCATTTAGCCTTGCCCACATAGTAGGCAAGTTACTTCCCTGCCACAGAGAGGCGGACCTCTACATATCCGTCTTCGCATTACCGCTACTTCGCGAGCAAACTCAAAGTCTTTAAATTTATAGCACTTTTCATCAACTCTTTCAATCACCTGGCTAGTTCTCTCCCCTCTTTTTCAGCTTGAATTCCATATGGATTCTTGCCTCGTCGAGGAGAGGACATCGGAAGAAAACGTGATGCACTGTGTTCTGTTCACCGCATTCGCAACTCGGGGAATATTTCAATCCCAGCTCATGGAGCGAAGAATTAAACTCCCCCGTGACCCGTTGAAACATTGCGTTACGGTTTGGGATAGCTCCAGCCATCGAATTTACAGTCTGTGATACAAATTCGGGAAGAACTCATATGTGATTGTACCTTTCTCTGCTTTATCCCAGCGTTTTTGCCACTTCCCAATCTCGTACTCTCGGATCTTATTCTTTGCAAGGGCAGGAGGCGTCTGACTGGACAGTTCCTCACCACCAAGGACAATCATTCCCCTTTTTTATACTTATGGGTAAGGGCCCTCATCTCTACGAGGAAATCAAGCGGCAACATACCAGCGACCACGGGTTAGGAGACCGTGGATGATGTCGCATAGGCCCTCGTTACAGAGCACAAAATGGCTCTTTGCATACCGCTGTACGATTGCAAGTCAGCCCAACAAGCAGCTGCGTACGTTGCAACATTCTCTATTACGCCCCTATAGATGGTTAAGGCCACGCCATCCATCACCACGCCAGCTCTCATTCACCACGGGCTACTCTTTCTATTTCCTGGTACCTCATCTGGAGACAACCCACTGAATATGGGGCTTAAAAGAAAGCTTCCAATCCAGCAGCACGCCCAGGTGGTACTCAAACTAGGCCACGGACTATTCTGAGATCGTCCTAATCAGGGGAGGAGCATGGGATGGAGCTTGCTTTTCATTAGCACCACTTTGGACTTCCCGAAAAAAATCTGCAGTTTCTTCCCCTGACACCAATTCTTTATCCGGGTTACTACAGCGCTAGCACGCTCCTCTAACTCCCGACGAGAATCTCCATGGATAACTATTGCGAGATCATCAGCGTACGCAACCGAATTACAATATCTATATTCTCCTAGCTCTAACAATTCGTCCATAACTAGGTTCCACAGGAACGGGCCCACCACGAGCCCTGCGAAAACCTTTAGTTATTGGCCTTGAAATCTCGTCGGCTTGGGTCACTAGCACCGCCACCCTTTGGTATCTTTAAAGTAGCTTTGAATCAGTATCAGAAGATTTGGCGGACAATCTCTTCTTCTGAGTAGCTCCAAAACAGTCAGCCACCAGACATTATCAAAGGCCCTGGCTATGTCCAGGAATACTGTAAGTATGGATTTGTGCCCATTGCCACGCCCCAATTCCAGGATCTTCGATATCGCCTCTGTCATCGATCTTCCCGATACAAAACCATACTGGCTGGAACTGAAACTGATAAAGCTTTTCAATCTCATTATAATCAGTTTCTCCAGCAGTTTCCCAAAAACGGGTAGAAGTTGTATCAATCGATACGACTTTGCATCATCGATGGGCTTGTTGCCAACTTTAATACTGTAACGCAGCCACTGGTGCCATCTAGGAGAGAAAGCAGGTACCTCAAGTTCTCCTAGTGGCCGCTAGGAAGCGCTGGTGGCGCGCTCTATCCCTTGCTAGAACAATCTATAACTTTCTAGACCCTTCTCCACCGGTATAAATAGTGGGACGTTTGTGAAAAGTATAAAAAGTAAACAAAGTGAACTTTTGTTGGCTTGAAGTGTGAATTAATTATTATTAAGTACTGTATTTGTAATTTAATTATTTTTAAGTACTGTATTTGTAATTTATTGTGTATAACAATAAATTGGTGTATGTCTTACTGAAATTTAGAGTATTTTATCTAAACGAACCCACTTAGAACTAATTGCAGTAGCTAGTTTAGAAGGAAAAACGTACAATACTTTAACAAGCTTTGTTTTCCACTAACCGGGAAAGCATCCCAGTCTCAGGCATCCATTGAAAAGGTAAGCAGATACTGGCTTAGTATGTCCTCATTTTTCCGGACAATTTCTCCATTTATCATATACATTCCTGGAGCCTTGTTACTCATGATTTCGCCAATAAGAATCTTCACACCGTATATATCGAAATCTAGTCTGAATTCATCCAGAACAGGTGACTCATAGGCTGCTTCGCGACGACTTTGTTGCAAATAAGTGTCCAGCGGGTTATCCTCAGAGGGGAATACTTTCAGTAAATGCTGAGCTGACTCTCGCCAGGACCCGGCACCCGATACTCCGTCTATATTTAGACTAGCTTGTATCAGGTCTGTCTTCATCTTATTTGACTGCACCTTGTACACAATACGCCAAGAATCTCTATTGCCTTCTGAGGCCACAAACTCCCGCCAGCTTGAGCTCTCGGCCTGGGACACCATCTTTTTATACCGCCTTCGGACACCTCCATACTCATCTAAATAACTTTGATGGGATCATCATTCTGTTCCCGTTAGTATAGTCTTCGCTTCCTGGCTCCTTCTTTTCTGGCTGCTGTTAGCTCCCGTGCCCACCAAGGAACATGGCACGTGCGACTACTGGGTATTTTCTTTAACACCTCCCCACTCACGCCTGCTATTTCCTCAGTCAGCTTCGTGACCGCCATATCGACACCAGCAATGGTATCCCATTGGACATGTAGGTGTCGATACTGCGCTGGAGGAGGGTCCTGTAACTTACCCAATCAGCATTTGTGATTTCTCAATCGTAGATGAGACCCTCTTAGATGGGATATGACTTGGTGTCCCAGGCAACTTCGAAAAGTATCGCCCTGTTCACCAGTCACCCAGTCTACCACCTTCCAACCATGCACCCTATCAACAGCTCACTGATGCTTCACAGAAGCTGTACACAAGGGGTAACACCCAAGTTGTACTTACCGCTGACCCCATTTCCTACATGTCTTTAGATGTCCAGGCACTTTCACGATGCACAGATCACTAGAGAACATACATTCCTCGAAGCGTCTATCTCTATCGTCCAAAGCGTTATCGAGCCACATGGCGGACCATGCATTTATGTCAGCGGCCACAATTATCTTTTTCCTCCTGTTTTCTCTTAAGAGCCGACCTAAATAGGCTATAGACGACGTTATGTCGCACGACGGCTGGCAGTACAGGCTCACCAGCATCAGCTCAATGCCATTTGCGGCAGTTAACAGCTCACAGGTACAATGACTGATGCTGCACTGAGGAAGATGCAACAGAGCGTTGTCGGGGTTCCACACCGTAACAGCAGCCCATATCCATCCATCACAGGAAGGGTGAACGATACGATGCTGCATGCCCTGGCCCTTAACGCTCGCTTTAAACGTGTAGGCACCTGGATCAACGCAACAGCTAGGCCTTTTGAATAGATGAGTTCCCGTGCCTCGGCCATTAGTGTTTTGAGCGTTGCGCATTTAGCTGCAACACTCTCAGGCCAGTATCCGTAAAATTACGGGCTTCTTCCATAATCGGTTTAGCCAATTGTCGGTATAGAGCATTTAGGCACGCTGGGCATTTCAGACTCTTTACAGAGGGGCTAAAGCATTTCGCTTTATAGTGGAATTTCTTCAGGGATTTTGGTCCCTGCAGGTATATGGAGAACTTTCACTGATGCTTCGCCAACTACTACTCTACTCGTAAGGCCAGCAAAATGCCAAGATGGTTGTGAAGGTACTATAAATTAATGGAGATCTCAAATAAAAAGGAAAACGTCTTTTATACAGCTGAGTCCAGAACATGTGCTAGTTTGGTGACTGATATCTAGATTAAAAATACGTTGCGTTGCCATCAGTATATCTCCCATTAGACTTTCAGGTACAATCTTCGCCATTTTTAAGCAGATAAGGCACCAAGCACCTGCTTGGCACAACGAAAAATGAACTAAGGAGCACCATTATCCTGGTTTCACTCTTTTTTAAAAAACCATGGGTCTATGCCACGCAACTAGTTGTAGCAAATACGGCCAGAAGGATGAAATTCCATCCTCTTTGGTAGTACTATGCACTATACTCGCAAGCGGATTCCTCAAATCTGGTACTTGTTAAATAGGTGCCGAATCTGAGATTGAAGATCTTTGTCACCACAGCTCTGGCAATGTTTAAAGGAGTGATGTGTGATGTACATGTTTGAATGAGGCACAACATGCCTATCGCTGACCTAAGTTCCTTTTCTTCCCTAAGAGAGGGCCTGAGACTAGATTAGATTAGATTACTATGTTGAGCATACCATAGGCAATTCCAAATCATCACCATTCATAGTTACCACACCTTATTTCTTTATATTATATTATATTCATATATTATTTCTATATTTCTTATATCTTACATTTCCTATATTTCTTCAAAAAAGAACTAATTATCAAGAACTAAATATAATTCATGAAAAAAATTCGGAATAATTAGGTATATATCATGCATCAATCAAGATAATCAAAGTCTCTTACTTCTGGAAATATATCGCCTGGAGGTACAGAAGGTAGTTTATAACTTCTCTCATCTGCTGGAACCTAATAAATATTTTTTATAACATAATTGCGAAAGAAAAATATTATCATTTCAAACAAAAAATAATTTTATAAAAACAAATAAAAATTACTGTTGTGGAATTTATGCAATGGAATTTAATATTTTGACATTGATCTTACCACGTAAGTTTGCTCAGGTAATCTGTCAATTTGTTCTGGTAATTTTGCTGGAACTTCACGACCGCAAGAACCACATGGGCATATTTTTTTTGGAGCCTGAAAAGTATGCTAATTTAAATAAGATGTTTGTACGGCAATAGCCAGAGGAGATTTTTAAAGAAAAAGAATTTTTTATTGCTCTACGTTTCGGGTACCAATGTGCCCTTCTTCAGGAGCTCTTTAGGGTAGGAGAGGAATGAACGTTTAGAACGTTAAGATTGAAATGCTAATTTAATTTTTTTGCTAACTTCATCATTGTACAAATAAAATTAACAAATTTAGCTTATCCAAGCTTCTTACTTTTTAGAATACATCTGCTGGAGGTTGTTTATAACTTCTCTCGCCTCCCAAATGCTGTGCCACTGGTATAAAGCCTCGGCGATACCAGTGGAGCAGTGAGCCAACCCTAGCGCCCATATCGTGGGGGCTTGGCAACGTGGCACCTGGGTCTATCCGGTGTCACGGCTAACTAAGGCTCTGGCGGGTCAACATTACCCCCCGTTGGCCTCCTATTTCTTTTCCTACCCTCCGTTGATTACCCCACCTGCTTCTACATCCGGCTCAATCCTACGGTGTTATGCGACCCCTGCCTATAGGATGGTTGGACCCGGAGCCTAATCCCGGGTCATCACGGAGCCTCTGGGATACCAGAGTAAGTAGCATCCTGGAGCAGCACATAAACTTAAACGTAAATCAAGGACCTTTGGATGTGCAGATTGACTGCCCCATTTCCGAGGCCACCACACAACCTCTCCGGGGAGCCCTAAGGGTGTCATCCCTAGAGGAGGCTGATGACATGTCAGACATGGAAATTGTTGTAGCCTGTCTGTCAGGCGGGTCCAACGGGCGATTGCAAAGGTTAGTCCGACATTGATCTGGTAGTCGCAAGACGATCCGTGATCAAGGAGAACTTCGTCCAACATCTTAATGAAAGAGCTCAGGCCGAAAAGAGGCCGCGTTCGGAAGGAAGGCATCCCGAAAGCATGCGGCCTGCGAAGAGCGCAAGGCCTTGTACCTATGGGGAGACTTTGAACTCGAGAGGGTCGCGATTGCCGCGCCCGATTTCCTAGACACTCAGATGGAGCCGGAAAGGCTTAAAGCCATCCAAAAATCCCTGCTGTCCACCATGGCGGTCTCTACGGAAGACCGTCAGGTGCGTTTCCTTAAATGCACCTATAAATTAGGGTATCTCCTACTTCCGGCTAGATCTCTCCCCTCATTTTCAGCTTGAATTACATATGGATTCTTGCCTCGTCGAGAGGACATCGGAAGAGAACGTGATGCACTGTGTCCCGTTCACCACATTCGCAATTCTGGGAATCTTTCAATCCCAGCTCGTTGAGTGTAGAATTGAACTCCCTGTGGCCAGTGAAATATTGCGTTACGGTTTGGGATAGCTCCAGCCATCGAATTAACAGTATGTGATGCAAATTCCGGAAGAAGTCATACGTGATTCTCCCTTTCTCTGCTTCATACCAGCGTCTTTGCCACTTCCCAATCTCGTACTCTCGGATCTTTTTCTTTGCAAGGGCAGGAGGCGTCTCACTGGACAATTCCTCATCATCAAGGACAATCATCCCCCTTATTTATACTATGGGTAAGTGCCCTCATCTCTACGAGGAGATCAAGCGGCAACACACCAGCGACCACCGGTGAGGAGACCGTAGATGATGTCGCATAGGCCCTAAGCACAAAATGGCTCTTTGCATTCGCAATAGAATACCGCTGTATGATTGCATGTCAAGCTTGCCAGCCCAACAGGCAACTGCGTACGTTGCGACATTACGGTTATTACAGGTAAGGCCACGCCAGTCTTCAGCCCCCACTCACCACGGGCTACTTTTTTATTCCCTGGTACAAGTTGAGACATCTGGAGGCAACCCACTGAAAATGGGGCTTAAAAGAAAGCTTCCAATCCAGCAGCACGCCCAGGTACTCAAACTGGGTCACGTGGATTATTCTGTATCGTCCACCTTAATCCAGGGAGGACGCCTGGGATGAAGCTTGCCTTTCATTAGCACCACTTTGGACTTCTCGAACGAAATCTGCAGCTTCTACCCCTGACACCAATTCTTTAGCCGGGTTACTTAAGCGCTAGCACGCTCCTCTAACTCCCAACGAGAATCTCCATGGACAACTATTGCGAGGTCATCAGCGTATGCAACCGAATCACAATAGTTTATATTCTTAGTATGCTCTAACAATTCATCCATAACTAGGTTCCACAGGTACGGGCCCACCACCGAGCCCTGCAGTGGACAACCTTCAGTTATTGGCCTTGAAATCTCGCCGGCTTGAGCCACTAGCGCCGTCACCCTTTGGGTGAAGTAGCTTTGAATCAGTTTCAGAAGATTTGGCGGACAATCTCTTCTTCTGAGTAGCTCCAAAACAGTCGGCCACCAGACATTATCAAAGGCCCTGGTTATGTCCAGGAATACTGTAAGTATGTATTTGTGCCCATTGCCACGCACCAATTCCAGGATCTTCGATATCGCATCTGCCATCGATCTTCCCGATACAAAACCGTACTGGCTGGGACTGAAACTGATAAAGCTTTTCAATTTCATTATAATCAGTTTCTCCAGCAGTTTCCCAAAAATGGGTAAAGTTGTATCAATCGATACGACTTTGCATCATCAATGGGCTTGTTCCTACCTTTATTTCGAATACTTTGATAAGCCTTATTTTCACGAACTGGGAAAGCATCCTAGTCTCAGCATCCGTTGAAAAGGTCAAGCAGATACTTGTCCTCATTTTTCCGGACAATTTCTCCATTTATCATATACATTCCGGGAGCCTTGAAATTCTTGATTTCGCCAATAACAAACTTCACACCGTATAAATCAAAATCTGTTATGGATTCTCCAGAGCAGGTGAGTCATAGGCTGCTTCGCGACGACATTGTTGCAAATAAGTGTCGTTCAGAGGGTTATCCTCAGGGAGGAGTACTTTCAGTAAATGCTGAGCTGACTCTCGCCAGGACCCGGCACCCGATACTGCGTCTATATTTAGACTAGCTGGTATCAGTAATCTTATTTGACTGCACCTTGTACAGAATACCCCAAGATCTGTATTGCCTTCTGATGCCACAAATTCCCACGAGCTTGAGGTCTTGGTCCGGGACTTAGTCTTTTTATACCGCCTTTGGGCACCCCGATACTCATCTAAATATCATTGACGGGATTCATCATTCTGTTCCCGTCGGTATCGTCTTCGCTTCCTGGTTACTTCTTTTGGCTGCTGTTAGCTCCCGTGTTCACCGAGGAACACGGCACTTGCGACTAGTGGGTATTTTATTTAACACCTTCCCACTCACGCTTGCTATTGCCTCAGTCAGCTCCGTGACCGCGATTTCGACAACAGCGATGGTATTCCCTTGGACATGTATGGTGCCGATACTGCGCTGGAGGAGGGTCCTATAACTTACCCAATTAGCATTTGTAATTGAGTACCTTTCTAGACCCTCGTAGGTGGGACATGACCTGGTGTCCCAGGCAACTTCGAAAAGTATCGCCCTGTCACCCAGTCTACCACCTTCCCACCATGCACCCTATCAACAGCACACTGAGCTTCACAGGAGCTGTACACAAGGTGACATCCAGGTTGTGCTTAGCGCAGTCCCCATTTCCTACATATGTCTTTAGATGTCTAGGCACGTGTTCAAGACGCACAGATCACTAGAGACAATACACTCCTCGAAGCCTCTGTCTCTATCGTCCAAAGCGTCATCTTGCCACATGGCGGACCATGCATTTATGTCAGCGGCCACAATTATCTTTTTTCCCCAGTTTTCTCTTAAGAGCCGACCTAAATAGGCTATAGACGACGTTATGTCGCACGACGGCTGGCAGTACAGGCTTACCTGCATCAGCTCAGTGCCATTTGCGGCAGTTAACAGCACACAGGTACTGGTGCTGTACTGAGAATGACGCAATAGAGTGATGTGTGGATTGCACACCGCAACAGCAGTCCATACCCATCCATCATAGGAAGCGTGAACGATACGATGCTGCATACTCAGGCCCTTATCGCTCGCTTTGAACGTGTAGGCTCCTGGATCAACGCAACATCTAAGCCTTCTGAATAGATGAGTTCCCGTGCCTCGGCCATTGCCTTTTTGAGCGTTGCGCATTTAGCTGCAACACTTTCAGGCCAGTATCCGTAAAATTACGGGCTTCTTCCATAATCGGTTTAGCCAATTGTCGGTCTAGAGTATTTAGGTACGCTGGGCATTTCAGACTCTTTAGAGAGTAGCTAAAGCATTTCGCTTTATAGTGGACTTTCTTCAGGGATTTTGGTCCCTGTAGATATATGGAGAACTTTCACTGATGCTTCGTACACTACAACTCTACTCGTAAGGCTAGCAAAATGCCAAGGTGGTTGTGAAGCTACTATAAATTAATGTAGATCTGGACCATCAACTGATCCGTCCTCAAATAAAAATGAAAATCTGGTGTGAAACACTCACACAACTTTCTCTTACTCCAGTTCTCAAAATTATAATTGACAAATTTTATAGTTTGTGTACCAAATTTAATGAAATTTGTCGAAAACTGAAAAAAACTATTCAGTAAAAGCGCACTTCCGGTTTACTAATTTTCTTCACACCCGGAATTTTGGCCAACTATTTATTTCTAATTAATTTCATTTGGATGATAGAGTTGTATAATCAAGTATGATACCACTTTAGAGGAAGCTGTAACCCTACCCCCTCTCCTAAAAGTGCCCTTAAATGAATTTTCCCAGAGAAATGTTTTATATAAAAGTTGTAGATCTTTGAATGTTTAGTTTATATGTGTAGTTTCAAGAAAATCGTCGGGGCCATTTTTGAGAAAATCGCGAAAAAGTGAAAAAATCATATTTAGTAGTGTTAAAATAAAAGCACTTCCGGTTTTCCGATTGTTCCCAAACTCGGAATTTCAACAACATATTTAATTCTAATTAACATTATTTAAATGACCGAATTGTGTAATAACCTGAAATGGCACTTTAGAGGGAAACCTAACCCCACCCCTCCCCCAGAAGGCCCTTAAATAAATTTTCCCAGAGAAATGTTTCAAATAAAAGTTGTAGTTCCTTGTATATGTAGTTGATATACCAAGTTTGAAGAAAATCCTTGGAGCCATTTTTGAGAAAAACGCAAAAAAGTAAAAAAGTCAACTAGTAAAGTGGTACTTCCGGTTGAGGAATTTTGACAGATAACGCACAGTCAGATCGCATGGTGATACCTAAACGGAATATTAAGTTTCAGTTTTCTACGGTTTTTCGTTTTTGAGCTATACTGTTCGCCCATTACACACACACACACAGACAGACCATTTCCTAAAAACCACTTTTTTGGACTCAGGGGACCTCAAAATGGATATTTCCGGTGAAAACTCGATATCGAAAATTTGACACGATTACAATACTTCCTCTTACTAGGAGTAAGAGAAAGTAAAAACGTCTTTTATACAGCTGAATCCAGAACATGTGCTAGTTTGGTGACCGTTAGATACCTCAGCTCTGGCAATGTTTAAAGAAGTGATGTGTGTTGTACATGGTTGAGTGAGGCACAACACGCCTATCGCGGACCCTTTTCTTCCCTAAGAGAGGGCCTGAGACTAGATTAGATTACTATGTTGAGCACCCCATAGGCAATTCCAAATCATCACCATTCATAGTTACCACACCTTATTTCTTTATATTACTATTATATTCATATATTATTTCTATATTTCTTATATCTTACATTTCCTATATTTCTTCAGAAAAGAACTAATTATATAAACTATAGCAATTTACAAACACTATACAAGCAAAGCTATTATTACTACAAAAAATCTCATGAGATGCAATGGATTTGTAGCTATTCTTTTTTTCGAATCAATATAGGAAATGGAATGGGGAGTGTAAATTTTCCGTTATCTCTTGATTCAGAGAATATTCTGATCAATTTTATCTCAACTATAACCAAAACACTATTTGAGGATGGTCATAAAAAAAATTCGGAATAATTAGGTATATATCACGCATCAAACAAGATAATCAAAGTCTCTTACTTCTGGAAATATATCGCCTGGAGGTAGTTTATAACTTCTCTCATCTGCTGGTACCTAATAAATATTTTTCATAACATAATTGCGAAAGAAAAATATTATCATTTCAAACAAAAAATAATTTTATAAAAACAAATAAAAATTACTGTTGTGGAAATTATGCAATGGAATTTAATATTTTGACTTTGATCTTACCACGTAAATTTGCTCAGGTAATCTGTCAATTTGTTCTGGTAATTTTGCTGAAACTTCACGACCGCAAGAACCACATGGGCATATTTTTTTTGGAGCCTGAAAAGTATGCTAATTTAAATAAGATGTTTGTACGGCAATGGCCAGAGGAGTTTTTTAAAGAAAAATAATTCTTTAGTGCTCTACGTTTCGGGTACCAATGTGCCCTTCTTCAGGAGCTCTTTAGGGTAGGAGAGGAGTGAACGTTGAGAACATTGAGATTGAAATGCTAATTTAATTTTTTTGCTAACTTCATCATCGTCCAATTAAAATTAGTAAAGTTAGCAAACAGAGAAGATAATCAAAGCTTCTTACTTCTTAGAATACATCTGCTGGAGGTTGTTTATAACTTCTCCCGCCCCCAAATGCTGTGCCACTGGTAGAAAACCTCGTGGATTCCAATGGAGCAGTGAGCCAACCCTAACGCCCACATGGTGGGGGCTAGGCAAAGTGGCACCTGGGTCCTCCGGTGTCACGGCTAACTAGGGCTCTGGCGGGTCAACGATTACCACCCCCCCGTTGGCCTCCTGTTTCTTTTCCTACCCTCCTGTTCTGCTTCATATCCTGCTTCTACATCCGGCTCAATCCTACGGTGTTATGCGACCTGTGCCTATAGGATGGTTGGTCCCGGAACCTAATCCCGGATGCAAAGGTTAGTCGGACATTGATCTGGTAGTCGCAAGACGATCCGTGATGAAGGAGTACTTCTTCCGACAACTTAATGAAAGGGCTCAGGCCGAAAAGAGGCCGCGTTCGGAGGAGGGCACCCCGAAAGCATCGCGGCCTGCGAAGAGCGCAAGGCCTCATACCTATGGGGAGACTTGTCCTCGGAAAGGGTCGCGATTGCCGCGGCCGATTACCCGGACACTCGGCTGGAGGCGGAAAGGTTTAAAGCCATCTAAAGATCCCTGCTGTCCACCATGGCGGCCTCTACGGAAGACCGTCAGGTGCGTTTCCTTAAATGCACCCATAAATCAGGATATCTCCTACTTACTTGTGCTGACAAAGAGAGTGCGCCC
>JAAEAF010005914.1:0-68194 GCA_011037195.1 Triatoma infestans
AAAACAAATCGCAGATTATTCCGAAAATACTATCATTTAGGATCTCTCTGACAATAAAATTTTGTCCAAAATACAATATAACCGGAAGTACTTTAAAGTGGATTTTTCAGTTTCCAAACATTTTTTTTTTTCCAAAATTTGTTAGAATGATTTACTTTAAGACTTGGTATTGTCATTTATACATACCCTATATAAAGATTTCAATACTTTTACTTCAACAACATTTCCTTGGGAAAAATTTTATTTTAACATTTTAATTGATTTCTGTGATTGTTGTTGGTGAACTGTCACGTTTATTATATTAGCTGATGATATTTGATAATTAGAGTAACATTATACTGCGCTATATATTGATTTTATAATTGTTGTGTAAATAGGGTCATATCAGAAACAAATAATATATATAAACATTCAAGTTTTGATAAATTATATAAAGAGCCAATATAGTAGTATAATCTATCACATATATATTTTTTTTCTAAATAATTATTACTTTATTTTCGCAGAATAATCTATGTTGTGCTATTAGTCTTATTTTGTGAATGAAAGTTTACATCCTCAGATATTGTTCAATTTGGCCATAACATACAAATTATACGTATTTCTATAGGTCAAAGTTATGATGTTTATTAAAAAATTTTCTCGCAAGTTTACATATAAGTAATGATTTCTCAGTATGAATTTTAATTATAGTGGATTTTGATGTACTTGCTTACTTATGCAGGATTTTAATAATTGTAATAAAATAATTTTTTTTTTAATCTAATGCGGCCAAACGTATTAACTAGATTTTAGATAAACTTTCTCATTATGCCTGTCCAAGCAATTTACACCATTAAGTTTAACACTGTTGAATATTATCACTTTTAATAATGACTTAACTGTTAGGTGTATTATTTGAGTATAGTATTTGAATAAAATTCGTATAGTGTAAGAGCCCAAATAATGATTACTGAATGGAAAATTTAAATAAAATAAATGGTATTTACTATTGACACTATAAGTTCTTTAGAAATTAGGTCTTTTTTATATTTAATAAATCAAAACAAAGTCCACCAAAATAAAAAAAATCAAATGAAATAGCCGATTCATATGAACATTTTAAATAAATGTTACTTGTGGAAGTTTCTTTATTACTATTTTATCTTTTCAGTTTATATCTATTCTATCAGTTTCAATGAGTGATTATATATTTTATTTGGATTCTGTGTATTGTTTCACATCAGTTAAAATTATCTCTTGAAAAAAAGGCACCTCTTCTTCAAAAAGTTTAATACTTATATAACAAGGAATAAATTTTTTTTTTTATTTTTTTATTATTTATTAAGTATTATTATTATTTATTTATTTGTTTGCGGGGAATTCCCCATACAAATAGAGTCAGGCTACATTTTATCAATCATTACTACTTACATATTTACATACATTAAAGCAAAAGCAAAATAAAAGAAAATAAAAAATAAATAAAAGAGTACCTGCTTACAAATAGCATAGAATAAGTAAGTAAAATCGATAGCAGCATAAAGTGAAAATAAACTTCCTTAGAAAAATTAGATTTAGACAATCATAAACTGCAGAAATTAAAATGAAGTAAATAGCATGTAAAGTAAAAATAATTATAAAAGCAAAATGAAAGAAACTAAAACATAACATGAAATAAAAATCATGATAATGATTCATGAAAAAATTTATAATTTTGAAATGAAAAATATTATAAAGATCATTAAGATTATTAAGTACAATTTAATGTTTTGCGAAAATTCCAAGTTTGAAATATATTGGAGCCTTTTTAAATAATTTGAAAAATCGATAACTTTGATTTCGATCCTTATTCCAGGAATTATTCATTTATTAGTGAAGGGGTGTTCTGCAGGAGGTGGGTCAATAGTTCATCTCTGTATTGCTATTTACTTGTATTATTGTACACATTGATTTCATTATAGCTCGGCAACTTAATTGTAGCACCTAAACGGCTGTTAAAGTTCCGCCCATTACCAAAGCTTTCTAGTGGCTATGAATTCATTTGACCCCGCCCACAAATTTCAAAACTAAGTTGCCGAACTATACACCCTGTCTCAGTATTTAGGACAACCAATTATTTAATAAAAAAAGTCAACATTGATTTAAATTGTTTCAATCAGAACTGTCAGAATTGGATTAAGTTCTCTTAAGGGTCATGTGAGTGGTCATTTTGTTTTTTTTTATACATTTTTTTTTTAATGTAAAATAATCCTATGAACTGTATTGAATCAGGGAGAAGGGCGTTGCGGAATACTTTTCAATCGATATGAATAGTTAAACCGTGCAGATGTTTCCTTCAAGCCGGACAGCTGGCTCAGTTATAGTTATGTTTTAAAAAGCGCCAACTTATTAAAACTTGTTACTGCACAGTTTTTTTTTCTGTTTTTTAATAAAATGGACCAGTCTTAATTTTAACGTTTCTAAAAAATAACTTTTATATACATAGATAAAATATAAATTCAGATTTTTAATTTAAACTTATATTTGACGTTTAAATTTTACTCATGCTTGATTGAACAGCGTGAGTGGAAAAATGGTGCCTTTTATATGCCTATTTAGTAACTGCCAATTTTCATTTTCTAAACAATACTACATCTTTTTAGATATGGATGCTTTTGTAACGTTTCCTAGACTATCTGGTCCATTTGTTTTTAGGTTATTTTCATTCGTTCCTTTTGGCCTGTGCCTTCCTTCTATCAGTTATTCATTTTCTTTCAAGAGGCTGTTAGCACTCTCTGCTGTTAGCTGCAGTATATATCTAAACATCTTCCATCAATCAAATAGCTTCCTTTTTTTTCACTACTGTTAATTTCCTTTTCATAATGTTAAATATTCTTGAAAGATTAGGAAATAAATCTGGTGTGAAGACATTCATGAATTTCTCCTTGACTGTAAAAGGACGGGATTCGGTCAATATTAGTGCGCTGGACAAAGTACTCGGAGGTTTCTCGGTATAACGAGAAAACACTGTTCAAAGGCCGGCAGTGCACTGACAGCCTCTGATTTCGGCTACAAAAGATTCTACATCTGATCTGATGTCATTTACTTTAATATACCCTGTTTATGTGTAACTACCTGCCAGAGATGTACTAGCCTACGTTTCCTTTCATTTTCATTTTTTTTTTTTTTAGTTTCCTTTCAAGCAGTGCACTATACTCATTGAGAAAACTAGGACTGCAAAACTAGCTCCCTAGGAAGCTGTGTACTATAATTGACGTCTAAACGACAGCGTGACAAATTCCTGCTCTCACCAAAGAACTTCCCCCCCAAAAAATTTATTTTCTAAAAAGCATTTTCCAGATTCGGGGTAAGTCAAACTGTATATTTCTAGTGAAAACTAATTTTAAAAATTTGCCAGGAGCCTCTACAGCTCACTGTCCGGTGATGGACATTATCTGTAACGAGAGAACACTGTCCGGAGGCCGGCAGTGCACTGAGAAGACTCCGGGCGCCAATGACCATAGATGTTGACGTGCCTTAAATTAAAAAAAAATTGCCATATAAATACTTCTTAAACCAATAAAAACTAAAAAGAGAGAAACTATAAACTGTGCTTAAAGTCTACCAGCATCCATTTTTCACATCCATCGAAGAGTGCAGGAACTTAATGTATCTGTTTCCGCATTATTTTGGTATTGTTAAATGCAATAATTAATAATGTGTATTTGAATATTTTAAAATGCGTATCTTGCAAATTGATGATAACTCAACTACAAAGAAAAAGATGTTTTGCGGCCGATCGAAAACTGTTCTACGTGATCTTGAATTGGACAACTTCAATGCAGCCATGGTAATTTGAAACTTAAACTGGTCGAATTCAAGGAAGTTGTTTCTCCTATTGTATGTATATTTTTTCATATTCCTATCTTGTTATATTTATAAATATACCAAACAATGCAAGAGCCTTCCCGCAGAGAAAGGCTCCATCATTTAGAACAATGGCCTATAATAACAACCATCAATTATAATCAAGATTTTATCGTCTAAATAAATAATATTACAAGCAATTATTATTATTATGCCGGGTGCCTAATGGCGTGGGACCTAAGCCAATGTGGCTTTTATCCCCCCGACGCCCCCCATAATCCCTTAATTATTCTTCCCCGGTAGCTTACCGGTCAGTCTACAATATCCCAGGATATCCTTAAACTCCAACTCGCCCAGCCAATCCTGCGAGAGTGGTGCCCTCCCAAATACGCGGAACCTAGTACCAGTAGTGGTACACCGGAACATAAGTAGTGGTACACCGTTTCCCTGACTCCGTCGTCGCAATCTGACATATGGGACTAGACGTCCTCCCTATCTTAAACAAGTGACTAGACATCCAAGTGTTTCCAGCCACTATCCCCGCCAAGCTCCTCAGACTTGTCCTACAGAGGGACAGGAGATACTCCGAAATTTCCTGCTTACTTGCTTTTATAAATCTTTTAGCTTGGAGGCACCCCTGCGTGAGTTCCCCTCAGCATTTCTCCAAGACTCTCATCTCCCAAAGTCTAATCTGTTTATCACGAAACTTCTTTGTGACGGCAAGGGCTGGTTCAAGACCACAAAATGGTATTGATTATCCCTCCCTAGACAACTGATCCGCCCTCTCATTGCCCTCTATTCCCGCATGTCCGGGTATCTAATAAAAACGCACCTTACCCCTCCGAGCCAAAGCATTCAGACTTCTGTTACATTCTCCCACTAGTTTCGAACTCCACCATGGCTTACTCAAAGCCCTTAGTGCGGCCTGACTATCAGAGAAAATCCGCACCTCTTTTATCTCTCCCTGCCACTCCCCCACAAGGCGTCGATAGTGCCCAACACCTCGGACTGGAAGACAGTGGCCAGCAAACTCCCTCTAGCCAACTCCTGCAACCATGCTCCCGCTCCTGAAGGCCAGTCCCCTCCTGCCCAGAGCCATCTGAATAACAGCGAATAATACCGTTACCCGACTCCGTTGGCCTCGTGAGGTTGTCATCCCTTATACTGCCAATACTGTTCTCATAATCCCTCTCAAAACCCCATTTCTAGCTTGTCTCATCGTGTTTAGATAGCAGAAAGCGCATTACTCCCATTCCGATCCCCCCGAAAGACTCCCACCCATTCTCCCATGCACCTCATTCTGAGGTACCCCTTCATTGCTTCCCCCACTGCCACATACTGAAGAGGGGTTAACCCCAGCAACATCTCCAGTGCTACCGTCGGTGTCATTCTTATCGCGCCAGTAATAGCCAGACAGGCCGCGCGCTGCACTCTATGCAGCTTCTTTCTATTCCTTTACAAGCAATTAATTAATGTTTATTATAAATTTGAATATTACAGTAGTAAAAATTCCAATATTTAAGTTTTCAAATCGTCTTATAAAATTTAAACGCGTGAATATAATTTTCACTATAAGAATGAAAAAATTAATAATATAACTTTTGTATAAAAAGTGATAAACAAATAAATACAATCAAAATAATTAATCAAAACAATAATGGGATGAACTGTATGAAAAACAGAGGACAATGAATTAGGGAGAAAGAAGTAAGCCAAAAAGAGATTTGTGTTTAAAATAGAAACGATTGTGTTGGGACATTCTGAATCAGTTTTTATCTCCTTCTTGCATTGTAAAGAGAATGAAAAGAGATAGTAGAAGAGTGTGAGAGGGGTAGTAAGTAAGAACAAGGGCGAAGAATCTGTTCGGGATCTTCTTTTCTAAAATAGAACAAAAGGCGCAAACTCTTTTCCTAGTTGAGTTACTTCTGTATCTTTTGTGTGTTACACTTTCATTTCCTTTTCGGTTAACTCTTCTTCTTTCTCCATTTTATGTCCTTTCTACCTAACTTCTTCTTCTTCTTCTTCTTCTTCTATTTAGTAAAACCCATAATTCCCCGGAAAGTCTCTATTAACTTTATCTCTGATTTTAATTTTAATTTTGGCCACTCACTTTTACGTATTTATCTCATTGTAATATTAACTTTCTTCTATAGGAAAATAGAAAGTAATGGAAAAAAGATAATTCACTAGAAATACATTTTTAAAACGCGGATTATAAAAAAAATAATAACAGAAACGGTAAATTTTGTTGCGGAATATTAAAACTTAAAGAGCCTCTCTTGGAAAATTTTATCATGGGTTTTGTTACACAATAGTACGAATTGCGATCTTAACAGATTTTTCTAATTAAGTTCCACCGGAAATACATGTCTTAAAGTTAAATTTTATTTTATGTTTGGATTTAACTGGCGCCTTTTGTTACGAAGGTTTCGGTAAAAAATCCATCAACAAGAAGTGCGACATTAGTGGGTGTTTTTTTTTTTGCTATTTTTTTTTTTTTTGTTTTCAAAATTGTGTCACTTTTGTTTTAAACACTTTCCGGACAATTAACTTGGGGGGAGGGGGTCTGCGGAGTTGCACCATTAAGCTTCCTCTGATGTCTACTTCACAGAATGATGGTTCTATGCATTATTTAATAATGTTTCGTTAACGACCGCTGTAATTCAATGTTGTAATTGGATGTTGAGGTTCGGTCAAACAAAAGAACTCTTTTTAAATTTCTACCGACGTTTCGGCAAAATTTATTCCTTCAGGGTTATAAGAGTAAAAGTATGGAAATAACTTAGGAAATGTACTTACAAAAATTTTCAGTTAGAATTACTTATAAACTCTAGTTTTACCTATGACATACATCACCAAGTGTTACGGACATTTGATGGGTCAAGGTTATAATGGATGTGTACGGTGGAGAGAATTTGTGTGGTTGATGAATTAAGAATACTTGGTTAACTAATATATTAATAAGTAGAGACAGACTGCCTGGACTTTACAATAAAGAAATGTTTAAGGTAGAGTGGTCAGAGTAATGACAACTAGTGATTGGATGTATTGAACTGAACTGTGTTTTATAGACTGTCCGTCGCTATATATATATACAGCTTCTCCCACTCAAGCCCAAGAGAGCGTTTAAGATTCTCTTGCTCTCTTGCTGTTACAAGGTTTATAAAGGGCTAGGGGGAGCGGATGGGAATACCCTTTATAAACGTCGACCCATCCAATGTCCGTAACACTTGGTGATAGTATGTCACAGGTGAGAACCTTTCGGGGGGATCACACTGGGATCGAGGACGAAATTTGGCGAGTGAACCGATTTCTGCTATCCAAACTAGAGCAAGAAATGGGGATTTGAGAGAGATTATGAGATTACCATTAGTAGTATAGGGGATGATAACCTCACGAGGCCAACGGAGTCGGGCAGCGGTATTATTCGCTGCTATTCAGATGGCTCTAGGCAGGAGGGCACTGGCCTGTCGGGGGCGGGAGCATGGTTTCAGGAGTTGGACAGAGGGAGTTCGGTGGCCTTGGGTGGGTTGGCCACGGTCTTTCAGACAGAGGTGGTGGGCATTATGAATGCTGCCACCTGGTGGGAGAGAGTTCAAGGAAGTGCGGATTTTCTCGGATAGCCAGGCCGCACTAAGGGCTTTGAGTAAGCCTTGGTGGAGTTCGAAATTAGTGGGAGAATGTCGGAGGAAGCTTAATGCTTTAGCTCGGAGGGGTACGGTGCGCCTCTATTGGATACCCGGACACGCAGGAATAGAGGGGAATGAGAGGGCAAACCAGTTTGCTAGGGAGGGATCATCTCAACCATTTTGCGGTCCTGAACCAGCCCTGGCTGTCAGAAAGACGTTTCGTGACAAACAGATTAGACTTCTGGAGACGAAAGTTTTGGAGAAACGCTGGGGGCACACGCAGGGGTGCCTCCAAGCCAAAAGATTTATAAAGACAAGTAGGCAGGGAACTTCGGATTATCTCCTGTCCCTTAGTAGGACGGGTCTGAGGACCCTGATAGGGATAGTGACTTGATACACTTGGGTGTCCAGCCACTTGTTTAATATAGGGAGGACGTCTAGTCCCATTTGTCAGAACTGTGACGACGGAGTCAGGGAAAGAGTATACCACTACCTTTGACAGTGTCCCCGTTTCGCTGGAACTAGGTTTCGTGTTTTTGGGAGGGCATCACTCGCGCAGGGATTGTTGCGCGAGCGGAGTTTCGGCCTATCTTGGGATCTGTAGCTAACCGGAGCTACCGGGGATATTTCATTAAGGGGATAGGGGGGTATCGGGGGATGAAGGCCACATAGGCTTAGGTCCCGCGCCATTAGGCACCCGAACTATAATAATAATAATAATGTCACAGGTTAAATTAGAGTTTGTAATTAATTCTAACTGAAAATTTTTGTAAGTACATTTCCTAAGTTATTTCCATACTTTACTCTTTATATATGCCACATGTTGTCAAAGTTTCAATAGTGATTTAGTTTGATATTGATCTGTTCTACAAGAATAGTTTAAAATAAATTTAAATGTGTTTATATATATCATACTTTTTAGTTTATTTATATAGTTTATTTAAAAAAAAAAAAAATTATTTTGAAAAGATTTATTTTAAGTTCATATTTTATGTTGTTTCTATTTTTTCTGATTGTATTAAAACCTTTGTACAGACCCTGAAGAAGGCAATAAATTTGCCGAAACGTCGGTAGAAATTTAAAAAGAGTTCTTTTGTATGACCGAACCTCAACATCCATTATTTAATAATATTAAGGGACATTAAATACATGCAAGAATTTCAAATTTGAAGGAATAATCGATAAATCGATTCTCAGTTGTTTTTTTTTGTGATTTTCTCAAAAACGGCTCCTATGAATGTCTTTAATCTAGGTATGCTAATTGGAGATTTATATAAATCTATCATTTTATTTTGAAACATTTTTGTGGAAAATTAGTTTTTAAGGTGGAGGTTTTTAGGTATCTGTGAGGTAGGCTTATCTTCAAGCTATCCCTTACAAGAGGGGAAAGTCAGGGGGCACCAAACATTGTAGTTTGTCCCCACTGTAGGTGAGATAAAACTAAGAAGTTTTATCCCCACCATCAATTTTTCCAGGAAATGTGACATAAATTTGATATATATATATTTCTCATATTATATAAAAAAGTAAACTACATTGCGTCACGTTTTTGGTCACGATTTTATGAAATGCGTTAAAATTGCAAATTCGGCTGGACCGATTTTCAAGCCGGTTTTCACAAAATTTGACAGAAAATTTTCTTAAGAATAGTAGGAGGTGAGACCACTCCCCCACCCGTAAGGTTGGGCATAACTGGCATGCCATACAAGAATGAATATTCATGGCAAATAATTACTTTAAAACAAATTATTTATCAAATAATTCATTATTTTAATTTTCATATTTCTTTACCCATATTTTTTTCTTATTCTCCGTTACGCTGAAAAGTGCCCCGACATTGTAATGTGATATTTTAGTGAGATGAATTTTTACTACAAAAAGTTAAAACGTGAATACCCATAAAGATAAAAAGTGAAACTGTCAAAATGATCTCCATTCGCGTGATAGAGTTAAGCCTTCAGAAATGATATCCGTATATTTTTTAACTGGATTGTTAAATGAGTGGATGGATCAGTAATGCTGGATAACATCAATGATGTTTTGGTGTTGACTAGTTTGGAATTTTCATCCATCGTGCAGAGGAAGGTTTACGATCAATTCGTGAATTTATATGTTTATATCATAAATGACACTGAATCAACCAGTGCGCCAATTTTTGCCTCCCGCTAATTAGTATACCGTTTGAACGTCACATACCACATAGTACTTAATTTTTGATTCAGCTCACTTAACCTAGATTCTTTCAGGTGTAAGGTTTTTTTTCTTTTCTTTTTTTTTGCATCTACTTTAATAAAGAAAATTCTTCAAGCTTCCGGTTGTTAATTCGACTTTACCTATAGTACTGGAACTAGGTTGCTAATTAACTGATCTGTTTACATTTCTTCTTTATACCTAAACACACAATTTAAATGCATCTATAAACATCAATGATGTTTTGGTGTTGACTAGTTTTGAATTTTCAATCCATACGTGCGAGGAAGGTTACGATCATTCGTGATTTATATGTTTATTCATAAATGACGCGGATCAACCATGCGGCCAATTTTCCGTCTCCCGCCGCTAATTAGTTAAACCGTTTGAAGTCACATACCACATGTACTTAATTTTTGATCCGCCCTTACCTAGATTCTTTCAGGTGTAAGGTTTTTTTTCTTTTCTTTTTTTTTGCATCTACTTTAATAAAGAAAATTCTTCAAGCTTCTGGTTGTTAATTCGACTTTACCTATAGTACTGGAACTAGGTTGCTAATTAACTGATCTGTTTACATTTCTTCTTTATACCTAAACACACAATTTAAATGCATCTATAAACATCAATGATGTTTTGGTGTTGACTAGTTTTGAATTCTCATCCATCGTCCAGAGGAAGGTTTACTATCAATTCGTGAAGAAAGATGATTTTAACTATATGTTTATATCATAAATGACACTGAATCAACCAGTGCGCCAATTTTCCCTCCCGCTAATTAGTATACCGTTTGAACGTCACATACCACATAGTACTTAATTTTTGATTCAGCCACTTAACCTAGATTCTTTCAGGTGTAAGGTTTTTTTTCTTTTCTTTTTTTGCATCTACTTTAATAAAGAAAATTCTTCAAGCTTCTGGTTGTTAATTCGACTTTACCTATAGTACTGGAACTAGGTTGCTAATTAACTGATCTGTTTACATTTCTTCTTTATACCTAAACACACAATTTAAATGCATCTATAAACATCAATGATGTTTTGGTGTTGACTAGTTTTGAATTCTCATCCATCGTCCAGAGGAAGGTTTACTATCAATTCGTGAAGAAAGATGATTTTAACTATATGTTTATATCATAAATGACATTGAATCAACCAGTGCGCCAATTTTCCCTCCCGCTAATTAGTATACCGTTTGAACGTCACATACCACATAGTACTTAATTTTTGATTCAGCCACTTAACCTAGATTCTTTCAGGTGTAAGGTTTTTTTTCTTTTCTTTTTTTGCATCTACTTTAATAAAGAAAATTCTTCAAGCTTCTGGTTGTTAATTCGACTTTACCTATAGTACTGGAACTAGGTTGCTAATTAACTGATCTGTTTACATTTCTTCTTTATACCTATACACACAATTTAAATGCATCTATAAACAGCTGAAATTTTTGCATCCATCGACCACTATTTTCTGCGCATCTTCCTTCCATATTTCAGTCCATATTCTATTTGGTTGGTTGTCTAGTTATTGTCATACTTATGATGCTCCATTTCTTGTAGCAAAGTAAATTTTTGCATTTATTTTTCTTTTCAGTTTTTTTTCTTTCTTTTAACTATTTTCCATTATTGAGAATTTAATATTTTAAGTATATTTTGTAAAACTAGGTTTCATGATGTGGTTTTTCATATCGTTAATTGGTACTAGGGGATTCTCTTTCATATGATGTTTCTATGTAAACGCAAAATGCTATTAGGTTTAGTTTTTTATTCTTGATTCGATTTACTGAAAATCGAGGAAAAAGAAATTATTTACTGTGGCCGAAGCCACAGTAGAAATTTGCTACTACCACCAAGATCTGCACCAGCGACGGCTCCAGGCGGGCTCTCGCCCAGACACTTCTGCGCTCATCGCCGCGACCCTCTTACTCGTCAAGACATAATAGTAGTATGAAACAAGCTATATAAATTAACAACATCGCAATTTAAAAAACTACAACATTAATTAACGCACAGCTTATTAACTACCTTTGTCATTGACCGCAGAGTATAGGCACGACGCTACAGCGCCATCCATTTTCAGGGCTAGTTGCCCTAATCTTGCAAGATTATATGCAAGAAAGAGTTGATTTAAGAAAACCAACAAAGAATCACGGATTTCCCATACAAATGAGTATGAGAATACAAAATTATGCAAACATTTTTCAAAACAGAGACTTACAATAAATTGAAAAAAAAGAAAGAAAAAATATAAGAACATGAATCAGTACCTGCAATATTTATTACATTTAGTGTGACTAAACAGATTACACCTTAGGGTATGTTTAATTACTAATCTATGAGAAACTCTGTCTCAGAATTTTTTCTAGATATTTGAAGAGCGTTTTGATTTCTTGTTCTGTGTTAGGATTCAATAAAATTTATGGCCAGTTTTCCGTTAAATTATCCAAGTGAAAGAGATGTCTTATGTGTAATGGCATCCAGCAGAGAGAAGAGAGGCTCTCTCTGGTTAACAGAGACTACTCTCTGACTTAGGCAGGCTAGAGTGGGAGAACCTGTGTATATAAGACAGTGAGAATCTATCTAAAGAGTCTATCAGATACAACCATACAACTGTACATCGCATCGTGTCATATCTTTACTCACACCATTCATTCTATCATTTTCATTATAAAGTCCAGTGCAGTTAGTGTAAACTTAGCTACATTATATTAGTGTCTTCATTGCTCGTTCATTTAATCAAACCAATTTCTCTCCTCAACAACTCCATTATATATGAGACTGTAACAAGAGCATTCAAGTAATATATTATATTTAATATTTTCTAAAAAATTTAATGTGCACAATTTACAGTCAATTGAGCGATTAAGATTGTATCTAGAAGATTGTATCTGGAAATTCTGACTTTATATTGACCTTTATATGCTTTATATGTTAATTGACCAGTTTCTAGACGGATTAAACAGTTTTCTTTTATTTTTTAGTCTAAAAGAGGATTTTTCACTGGGGATTCAAGATGGGTTTCACCTACGTATTTTCCTCCTATAGGTGGACGAATAATATCGACGGATATTTTAGGAAAGTAATTACTGTTATTAAAGCAATAAGTTTAATATTATTAAATGGAGAATGAATACCACGAATCTAAAGACACAGAATAGCACTTTGATATACATTAGTATTTCTTTGATTTACTCGTATTATTAAAATTGTGTAAACTCAGTTTTTGAGAGAGTAGGAAATAAGACGACAAGCTATAACTAATATCATTCCTAACATTGTTTTATGTTTTTAGTTATGTTCTCTCTCTCTCTATCTTCCGCCCACTGAGGACCAAGGCTTGCTCAACAATTCTCCTCTATTCCTCTCCAACAACTGCCTCCCTCCTCCATTTTTTGACTCCAATCCTCGTCAAATCCTTCTCTACGTCCTCCAGCCACCTCATTCATTGCCTTCCTTTCTTTTTTCATTCCCCATTCTTGCCATATAACAGTTTTTTTGGAACTCTTCCTATCCCATCCTTTTCACATGACCCAACCATCTCAACCTATTCTTTTTAACATTAATAACTATGTCCGGCTGGCTATACTTTTTTCTGATTTCAGAAATGCTCAAAATTTCAATTTCACCGTTAATTCACTTCGAGGGCCATATATTTTCCGTAATATTTTCCTTTCCCACATGTTGAGAAGTCTCTCACTCGCTTTTGTGGAGGATCCACGCTTCGCTGCCATACATGACTACCCGTCGTATTATGGGTCTTATAAGTTATGTTATCGCTTATATTTTATTTGTGTTTTGATCAAGAAGAGATATATCTCTCCTGTCTCTACATATTTGAAGAGCGTTTTGATTTCTTGTTCTGTGTTAGGATTCAATCAAATTTATGGCCAGTTTTCCGTTAAATTATCTAAGTGAAAGAGATGTCTTATGAGACTGTAACAAGAGCATTCAGCTAATATATTATGTTTAATATCTTCTAAAAAATTTAATGTTAATTCAATTTACAGTTAATTCAAAGAATCACTCAGTAAGTGTTATTAAGGTCAAAAATATTGGCTCCTACAGGTTTCAATTAAAAAAAAGAGGTGTGAAACATTTACACGACTTTCCCTAAGTGGAGTTATAAAAATTACAATTTACACATTTTGTTTTTACTAGGAATTTTTACAAGAAGTTTAGTTGCTCTAATTGGTGGTTGGTTTCTGTTAGTATTGGGAGGTTCATACTGTCAGCACACATGGCAAAAATAGTACTTGCATGAAAATTATAGTCCTTAAGATCTAAGGCTTAGCACATGAAATCACAGATTCCAATTCCCTAAAACTATGTCTACAGAAAAATATTAAATTCCAAAAAATTCAGAACCTATCCCGTAATGTGTTTTTTTTTTTTACAATGCGTACAAAGCTGCCATTCTGCTTCTTTCTGCCCAGTAATGTTTAGATAGTCTTTGCCATCTATTGTCTTGTTCGCTAAAAGAATTTCTAATGTCCTCTAGAGCAGGACACGTCAAGGTGATGGCCTGTCTTGTCTTTTCCATGGCAGAGCCAGCACATTGGTGGAAATAGCCACCCCTATTCTGGACAGATGCTTCATTAGATAATCGTAGCCAGTTGTGAGTCTGAAACATGCCGCGGCATCCCTACGTTGGAGGGGTGGAATACATTTTCTGGGGTACATGTTATGTTGTTCCTCTCTCACATGGCTCTCATTGTTTATCCGAACAATACGCCTCACAGAATTGTAACTCAGAGGAACATCTGGTTGTGGTAATCGGGATCCATTTTTTGCCAATTTATCTGCTTCTTCATTTCCATGGATTCCAGGGTGTGCTAGAATCCACTGGAAACCCAAAAGTTGCCCGAATCCTTAAGATCCAGAATTGCTTCCCTGCAGTTGAGTATATCCAAAGATTCCGTATTGTTGGAGCTTAAAACAGCTTTGATGGCCAACTGGGAGTACAACCTTCATTTTCGAGCATGTCTTTATCTCATTTAGAGTTGCCCCAATGACCCTAATCTCACCTACAAAGTTGGTAGCCCACACACCGATAGGGATAGACAAGTTAAAGTCAGCGGAAAACACACCGGCTCCCGCATTTCTTGTCGCCCCATCGGCTGACCCACATATACCATAGAGAGGAAGGAAATCTGGAGTGAATTGTCTTTATTGCTATAACTTTTAATTCTGCTTGGGAAGTTGTATTCACATTCACTTCCTCGGCTAACGAGAGATAATTCTCCACTTTCCAATCCCTCTTGATTCTGGCGCTTTAGTGAAATACTGGCGACTATTCAAATACAGCCCCCTATCTTGGCCTAAGCTCTCAACGTGGGTTAGAAAAGTAACCTGCAATTTTAGATATGCTAAAGGTGGCTTATACAATTGCCAATAGAGTACCTCAATCCTTTGTAAACGCTCACTGAAAGTAGATGCGGCAATTTTTCGGCAACCTTTGAGGGTTTAATATTAGCCTGCAATTCCATAGCCATTACGAGGGTTGATTTAGGGGCTCCAGTAAAAACTCTAAGAGCACTCTAAACGATGTCAACCTTTCTGGTAGAGATTATTATTCCGTAAAATACACTTTGGGAAACTAAATTTCTTCAAATTCGCATTTCTAACAAAGTGAAATTCTAAGTACTTTAATCTTAATATGTAACAGAGCCATATATTGCACTGGAATAAGAATGCATTGCACTTTAGAGGGAACAAGCAGCTAATCCGGAACTGTCTAAAAAATAATTCCCCCCCGAGAAATACTTCAATGTTATTAGCATTAACATAGGGAGATAGTAAACGAAATTTAAACAGTCTGGTTAAAGCGCTTGTTAAGAAAACCGAAAAACACTGGAAAAAAATGAGTGTTCACTAGTTGCATTCCGTTTATTTGGACCGAAACCTTTGCTCTTTGGTTACGTTGGTTAAACGAAATGTCAAAAGGCTTACTGCGATTTGTCGTTTTACAGATATTTTGTACGCACACACACATACATAAGAACCATTCGCTTTAATTAAACATTTTTTTTCGTATTCAGGGGACTGAAGTGCTTCATTGAAACATCATTATACATCCCAGAGCCTTCTTAATGAACTGTCAGCCTCCGGACAGTGTTCTCCTGTTATAGACAACACTGCCCCATCACTGGGCAGTGAGCTTTAGAGGCTCCAAGGTAGAGAAAATTTAAGGGCAGCACTGCTGGATTCTAACTAGGACTTCGGCATGGGAGTCGAGCGCGCTACACTGAGCTAATCCGCTCCCCTTCCTTAGCAGTTGTAAGACAAAGTGAAAATAATTACTAAATATTCTTTCCAGAAGCGATTGTTTGCTTATCTTCCTTATGATCTTGGCTATCGATCATGGTCGTTTTTGGGTGTTTGTCTCCTTTGTAGGTTTTTTAATTGTGATCAGCACGCTGTAGCTAAGTTTGAAAAGTTATAGAATCTAAGAATGAGAGCTTGGAAACATGGCTATGGGATCAATATTTTCCGATCTTTCACAATAGAGACGCCATTCTGAAGCATATTAGATGACATTCTGATGGAATGTTACAACTTATATTTTTAATTTCTATTGATTTATCACGTATTAACCAGAGTTTTATACGATTAAATTTATTCAGAAAGCATGTTATGTCTCTGTTTTATATATGTGTATTACTGAAAATATTAGAGGGAAGAGTTAAAAAAATGGTTTTTTTGTTTCATTCCCGAATAATACATTACATTCAACAGCGCAATTGAAAAAGTAAAATTTATATATTCACGGAGAACGTTTCAGATTCAATTAATTTAAAATTGGACTCTTTACCCAGACTGCAACTATTCCCGAGAATTTATTTGGATTTGGATAGCCTTCTTAACCTCTCATCTTAACCTGCTTATAAACACTTAGTAAATGTGGTTAATTTGTATGGAAATAGAAATTGGTTTTTCTAAAGAGGGTGGAAAGAGAAAACCCAATATGGCGGCCACTGCTCCATTCCTCCTGTCCGCTTTTATCGCACAGTTTCACTCTATTTCTTCAACCAGTTTAAGATGTTTTCCTTGGTAGGCCAGAGCCTCTGGACCCTCCAATGTAATGCATTTAAATTGTTCTCTCCTATCTTAAATAAAGGCATTGTACTTCTTACTCTGCCTACACTGGTATCTTCTACACTGATATTTTTTTCCTTTTTGTAGAGAAAATAGTTTTTCTTGTAACAAATGTGGCAGAAATTGAAATGAAATATTATTCCTATGAGTATTCAGATTGTAGAAATTTATCTTACGAATGACTCTTTCTAACAGCAAATTGGACTTACCAACAAATTTTAATTTTCTTATATTTCAGGTTTTCTTTAATTGGGTGAAGCTGTGGTAAATCACAAATAATACGAATTGTAAATATACATGAGTAAAAGGACATTCATACAATATATTACAGGAAAAATAATGTCGTTCTCGAATTCATATTGATAGTGTAAATTCGTTATATATTTGTAGGTACTTGAACATTGGTTAGAAAAGGTTTAATTGAATAAGTTATAGACTGGTTCAGAGAAAGAATTAATCTAATTGTTGGTTCAAAATGTTCAGAAGAAGGAATTAGTTGCTTGAGACCAGATCAGTATAGATCAAAAGAAGTATTTGCGGTGGAAGCTAAGTATCAAATAACTGAAACTCACGTAGTACTCCACTAAAGCAGTATATTTCATGCATTTCTTAACCTAAAGATCTATAATTTCCTTCAAATTTGCAACGATTACTTTCACATTTAATTGCTCAAAATATAGTAGTTCTGCTCTACGTTGAAAGAATTTATTTGATTTCCATATTCAGCCCTATTAAGAGCAAATCAGTTTCTTTCTCGCTAGTTTCACAAACATGAAATCTTGATTTAGAAAAGTCTGAGGTAAAAGCAACATTTTTAGTAAAATGAACAACTACATAATTTAGTTATAAAGAAAGAATTTTCGATGCATCATATTCTTCTTTAAATTATTCAATAAATAAAATGATCAAGGTTTTCTATCTTTTAATATAGATTTTAGCCCGAAAAAAATTATATTCTAAATAATTTAGATATAGTAAGAATTTTGGAGCATTCCACCTGCCCAATTCCTCAATAAGAAAAAGACAGGGAACATTTCTACTTCCCTTGCTCCACCTAAGTAAACAGCGTGAAAACATGCTCAGTGGTTAGCACACTGGACTCCCACGCGGTATTTTCTCTTTCTAGGAGCCTGTACACCTAACTGGCCGGTGATGGACATTGTTATTTGTAAGGGGAGAACACTTTGTGGAGGCCAGAAGTGTACTGAGAAAGATCCGAGCGCCAATGACCGTAAATGTTGACGCGCCATAAATTAAAATAAAAACATTAAGATCCGGTATTTTATCCATCGTAGCATGCATATTGGTTTTGTTCCTAACCGGTTTCGGATATTCATCCATCGTCAGAGCAAATTTACACATATATACACACACAAGCCCACATATATACAACCAACAAGTGTGAATCTACAAAAACATTTCGTTGAAGTGAACTCTCTACAAGAACTTGGTAAATTTGCTCTGACGATGGATGCATATCTGAAACCGGTCAGGAACAAAACCAATATGCATGCTACGACGGATAAAATACTGGATGCCATCCAGCATTGCGGACCCATCCATATTTTCAAAAACATTAAGCCTTTTTCTTCTTAGGTGCCTCTACAGCTCACTGACCGTCCGGTGATGGATAGTGTTGTCTGTAAGAAGAGAACACTGGCCGGAGGCCGGCATGCGCTGAGAAAGCTCCGGCGCCAATGACCGTAGATGTTGACGCGCCTTTAATTAAATAATAATAATAATGATACATTTTTTCTCGCTCACTATTCGGGCGGTCCCTGAACTTGCGCTCACACCCACCCATAGTAGCCGTCAACCTCAAAAGAGAAGGAGGGGGACAGATCCCTCCCTCCCTTGCTCCGCCTAAGTAAACAGCGCGCAAACAGACATTCATAAGGTATAGCGATATAATTAAACAACCTTAGCATAACAATTATCCCAAAAGGGAAAAATGCAACATAAAATAATCAACAATAACAATAGAAACGACAATAAAAACAAAACCCTTGCAATTCCGTTAACACCCATAGACCCAAAAAGAAATATAAAAAGAAGCAAGAATAACAAACACCACCTCCACAAAAGTACAACAAGGAACCTTAACCAGCCATACCCACACAACCACGCAATAAATACATCCACATCTACCCTCACCAATATTCCATATCCTAACAAGAACCCCCAAGTCCCCAAAAAATACAACTTTTAGAAAAACTCAAAACTTCAAAGAAAACCTACTTCTCCTTTCCCCAGAACAATCCTTCCAATCTAACCTACCTTTCCCCGCAATGCTCCACGTGAATCCGGCGCTCGAACGCCGCAACTGCAAACCCTCTCAGCGTCTCGAGAGGCCTTATTGGAAAAATTTTCAAACAGAATATTAGATGTCAGTGTAGCCAACAGTCCAGGTATGAAGAAAATCTTGGGAGCCTTTTTCCAGAAAATCGTTCAAAAACTATAAAATCCATTTGGTAGTGTTACTTCCGGTAGACTACTTTTGACCAAAACTTTATTGTCCAGTAATCTGGTCGAATTTAAACCAAATAGCCAAATTGAATTTTCTGCACACACAAACTAATTTCTAAAAACGGGATTAATTTCACCAGGGGAACTCGAAATGTGAATTTCCGGTAAAAGTTCCATTATATTTCTTTAAAATTTGCCTTGGCTTTTTTGAAATATAAAAACTATTTAAAATTGATTTATTTAGGTAAAAGAACTTGAGGGGAATTGCAAAAAGAATTCAGTTTTAAATCATAAATGTTTGTGTACAGCTCCCTAGAGAAATTGGAGGAAGATTAACATCTGGCTATGTCTGGACTTTTAAGCTGAAATAATTCGGGTATGTAACTTTAATGGGTTGATCCGATTATAAGATTTAATTCCTTTAGGCAGTCATCTGTTTAACTTCTTAATTGATTGTTTACTACATTTGTTTATGACATAAGTAATTAAATGAGAGATTAAAACAAATTAAAAAAATGAAAAAACAACAATAACAATAAGGGGAGGGATTAGCTAAGTGGTTACCGCGCTGGACTTCCACGCGGAGGTCCCGGTTTCCACTTAGATTTTTTTCTTCCTAGGAGCCTCTACAGCTCCTATTATTATTGCTACTGTTCGGTGATGGACAGTGTAGTCTGTATCGCGACAACATTGTCCGGTAGTGCACTGGGAAGGCTCCGGGCGCGAATGACCATAAATGTTGATGCGCCCTTAAAAAAAAAAAACAAAAAAAAAACAGTAACAATAAGAAACATCACCTCTCCAGAACAATCTTCCAACATACCTTACCACGCCTCCCAAGGCCCTACGCCAATCGGCGCTCGAACGTTTCAACTGCAAACTCTCTTAAGGCATCTTAGGCTGGGCCATTGTCCACTAACAAAGGAAAAGAATCATTAATCAAATGGAGGTGAAAACCCTCTCTGCGACACACGGAGGCTCTCAGATCATCGCACACGGCGCAGGACTGAATGTGCTCAGCGATAGTTCCATTATTAACCAAATCATTCTAAACCACTTGCCGTTTATAAAAGCATGATCTGTAACTAACTAGTCTCGGAGTATGAAAGAACTTTTGGAACCATACGCCTGCCTCTGGTAGAAACTGAAACGTTGTCCTTCCTTAGTGGAAGACCCTCTATCTCGATTCTCATTCCTCCACAAACTCTATTTTTAGCCTCTTCTTCACCACCCGTATTTATATTATAAGTACTCGGAATGTTTAGGTGAATTGAACAGCTATTTAACTATTTTTATGTACTATTTTTTCAAATTTTTCGTTGAGTGAACTAGTATGACGATAATCGGATGGGGATGTGGGTGATTTACCAGGTATTTACGAATAAGGATTAATTTAGAAGTTTTCCTTATCTCTGGCAATTATCCGAACAAAAGCATTTTATTAATAAGTTTAGTGATATAGTCTATACCTTCCGAGGTAGATGTTTCAACAGGATATTGAATATGCCATACGACTAAGAAGAAATTTTATTTCTCCTGAGCGGAATGATGGAGAAGGTTATTTTAGGACATGTTAGCTTAAGATCGCCAGTATAAACCATTGTCGAAGGCGTTTATTATTCCAGGTCTGTCCCATGTTTCCATTCCCAAACAATATCGCCAACATTTATATCGAAGTAAGTGGGTGAGGGACATGCACCCTTGTGTTAAGCTATAATTGGAACAGTTATTATTTGTATATTTTCTTTCGTATTATTTAAAATATACAATATTATAAACAAAATTATAAATTTTAGTAATAGTGTTTGCGCAATATTATAGCCCTGTAATTACTACATTCATATGTAGTCGGGGCACTATATATATTATATACGTTATGTTAATATTGTCTAGAACTATCTCCAGGGAATCATTTAAATTAGGATTCAGATTAGAGTACAGCGATAATGACCACAATTTGGCCTTAATTAACATTTAATACTCGTAAATCTTTTCTACTGTTTATTTTAGGATTGATTAAAATATGGATGGATGATTGCGTTCAAGTTTGTAACTTGAGCCTATATTATGTTTATATTAAAATTTTGTATACCTTATTGGTTTTTTAGCTTCTATAAGAGGAAATTTGATTCGACTATAGACGATTCGAGAGTCAGGGTACCCTTACTAAAAATAAGGATTTGGGAACAGGCTAATGAAGATTTCCTTCCAAAAAAAAAAAAACTCCGTTCATCCTGTCCTTTCTGCGACGGGTGGAGAGGCATGGAAATACAAAATTTATACAATGTACCCAGTTACAGTTTCTATCTCAATCAGTGTCTTAAATAATTCTCTTGATTATGCAAATCTTGATACTATACATAATTTGGTTTTATATATTACGCAACTTTGTACAAATTCATAAATATCTGATAATTATCGGGAAAAGAAAAACATCATCTAATTCATAACAGTAAAACATACCTGCAGGAAAAATGTTAAAGATTATGTAACAAAATACGGTTGAAGAAAAGTAAAAGCAACCATACAGCTTACGCAATCGCTGAAGGCTCCAATGTTGGATTGAGGATGGTTTACATTTCATCCAATTACTTTTAAGGAATTTCTACGATTTGATCGTTCAAGACATCGAATATGATGAGAACGGTCTTTAAGATCGATGATCATAGGATGGATTTTAGTAATTTTCTGTCTGTTGCACCTCCCACCAAGGGTATTTTGGGATGTTGTTATGCTAGGGTTGTTTAATTATATCGCTATACCTTTCGAATGCAAGTTTGCGCGATGTTTACTTAGGTAGAGCAAGGGAAGGAGGGATCTGTCCCTCTCTTTCTCTTTTTGTGGCGACAGCGAGGACTGGACTAGCTGCAAATGTCAGAATATGGCGTCGCGCTGACTAGATTCAGCTAACATAACCACTTGGCAGGCCTTGGCTCTTGCGCCATGGGTCGAATTAGTCAGAAATCAGAGCCGAAACAAAAAATTAGTCCCGGAACAAGTAATTTCAACTTGAATTAATTGTAAACTAAAAAACTCTGATCAAAGGATCCAGCGCTTGCCAGACGGCGTTAATTGCAAATAATTTGTAATAAGAAGTAAACAATGTGATAAATTTCGATCAGTAAGACGAGTTACTATGTAATAATATATTTGGAAACATGAGTTACTATCTAATATCAATGATAATTTTATCATAGACAATTTTAGTTTATTTGAAATGCCCGTGCGATGTCAGGAAATGTGATGCGACTATGCAAAAATTTTGCTATAAGAGAGATCGTTGGGTGGGAAGTACTTTTGCTGTTTGATTAGGACATCATGTGCGGATAATATAAAAGATCCTTGCTCTCTTTCAACGAAACGTTAACTTCCAGACTAAATAGATATACTGTCAGCAGATACAAAGTCGATTACATTATGTTACATACTCAGTATTAAGTAATTTATTATAATCTTTATCTAAACAGTGATGCAATAAAAGTCTAGCGGGAGATTGGGCGTATGCGGTCTAAGCACTCATTTTTCTATTTCAGTTTATCTCAATCTTAGCGGGTACTTTATATTATTAATGATATTTTTGTCATACCTGTTTTTCAGTGACTCAGTTATCGCTTGAAATCATTTTTTATTTTTGCCTTGATAACTTGATAGAAGTATCTTAGTGCATAATCGTTAGAATTATTATTATTTAAAAAAAAGGAGGGCCAAAACCTGCGCTATCCTAAGTCTCCATGGACCAATTTAATACCCTAAAAGAATAACAACTACCGGGTCTGAAACAAAAGCCCAGGTCCTGGTTTCAATCCACCTAAGTTTTACCATAGTCCGAACAAATTGGACCATAACCTTAAAAGGACTTAAACTCTTTCACCATCATGTTCCGACCAAAGGTCCTGAGGCTAATTTCCTCACAGCCGAAACAATCCATCATGAGATGTATAGTGTTTTTCCCTCCGTCTAACAAACACTACATAATGGGTCTGCCATGAGCCCTATTGTATAGAGATGTCTCTTTAAGCCGCAAAGTCCAGTGAGGAAACCAACCAGGTGTCTGTGGGAGATCCATGAAAGATACAGCACTTCCCTTACTTACTAAAAGCTCTGTCCGGATCCCCACTGAGCATCTTAAACTGCCGACCACGCATTGTGCTCAACCATAGGGAGAGTGCTGTAAAGCTGTCCATGACTGGAAGCTTGACAGACATGTGCCAAAAGATACATCAACAGCAGGCTCGGAGCCAATGAAAGGGAGGGAGGCGCCTAATTTGGCAACCTATCCACTTCCTCATTTACAAAGATTCCTCTATGACCTGGTATCCAGACTAGAAGTGCATGCTTCAAAGAAGAAACTTTTCCAGTCTTTTAGAACACTCCAATACCAACTTGGAAGTGAAGACACATGAACTCAACGCCTTCAGCGCAGCCCGACTATCCGAGAAGATACTAACACCTTTGATGTTAGTGTTGCGCACCCTCTCATCCAAAATACAACAAAGAATAGCAAAAACCTCAGCCTGGAAAACAGTGGACCATTCACCAAGAGGTACGGCAAAGTGGCCTCCCGTCTCAAAATAGACCCCAATCCTACCATCCATTCTGGAACCGTCCGTGTTACACCGGAGATAATTCTCAGGTATCACACCAGATGGACTCAATCTTGTCTAGAAGGTAACCTGCTACTGTAAGAATGATCGAAAACAAAAGTCTCCAACATTCTATCAGAAGGGAAACCTGTAATAAGAACCTTTAAAAGCTTCTCACGATGAATGGTAGAATGACCATATCGCTTGCCCTGCCTAAAACCTGCCTGTTTAATTCTATAGCTTTCATTGCCAGGTTTTTCACCTCCAGAAAGAGAGGTGGAATTCCCAACAGGAATCTTAGAAGCTATATCATATTGACTTGCATGTACAGCTGACGAAAATCTTTATTAAACCAAATAAGATTAAATAATATTGTTATATATTGAGTTAATTATATTGAGAAAATGTATTATTATAATATTGTAATTTTTAAATATCACATATTTTTTATTTATGTAGAAGTTAGTAATCTGGTATACTTGACTGTGAAATGAAAAGGCTATATATACTCTAAGGAAAATTAATGAAATAAGGAGAATATTAAAAAAAAAATCATTAATGTGTAGATGTATGTGTAATTTTAAGATAATATATAATTTATTATTTTACAACGGGATAAGAGTGTTGGAAACGCACTCCAGTGAGTTAGTAATGTAATCACTCTCTTGATCCGGTCCCTTGTCTTTTAAGACAGAAGGACCTGGTAGAATGGACGCGGTGAAGAAGAAGTGTACAACCTAATTTTGTTAAGCCCTTTAAAATTGCCTCCCTTCTTGGTTCTAGATTTACATTATAAACTAGGAGGGATGAGAGTGAAAGAAAGGGATGTAGACGAAACCTTCGTACAGGGGGTTGTAAAGAATACGAAGGGTATAGCAGCTAGGGGAGCGGCTGCCGCCTGGCTGGAGAAAGTGGCAAGGAGATGTGACATCACATGATGGATGGTTTAGATTCACAAATTCAACATTTATTAAACCTGATGCAACACATTATGACTATGTGCGCGGCAGTATATATATATTCTGTCCATTTTCTCTTTTTGAATACAGTAATTTCTACTTTTTTCATTTTTTTTTTATTTATTTTTACTTCCACTCTCTGCTGCAAAAGAACGTAATGGAGCTCGTGGAAAATTTTGAAAATATAGTTGTCAACAGAAATAAAAGCTATCACATTTTATTCCTTTTATTTGTGTCGATCAATGACCCATATTATGAAGTTAAATTAGTGTCTTTTGTGGTGTAAAGATAATGCAATATTAATGTATAAATCGTCAATCAATATTTCTGGTCTTTATCCTTCAATATTGGTGAGACAAATAAATGAAACCAATAACTGAAAGAGCCATTTTATTTTTCACTATAACAGAACTAATCCACGATATAAGCCAACAGATGTTCCTGCACTACTCTCCAATAGTAACCAACCAAAATTGATATAATAAACAGCATCCTATCTCAGATAAATATATAAAAATTCAATATTGAAAAGCAAACTATAATATTAAGTGAAAATATTTTATAGAATCAATTTCAAACATTATATTATAATATGATTATTAGAATTATATTTTATTTAATTTTGTGCCAATATTTATGTAACAACATGCAATCTATATTTCCTAATCACAAACTACTAAATTTTTTTAAAATAAAAATTAAAATTATTCTCTCTTATCTAAAAAATAAAATTGCATTATTTTTAAGTTAATTAATTTAATTAACTAGAAAATAAAAGTTAAGTTTAGTATTTTAACGTTATTTTATTATTAATCTTTTACTACTCGAAATCTGAGTACTATTTTGTTTCCTTATTTAGTATACTAGCGATATGTATTCACCTCCTAATTGCAGAGAGAAAATGTGTCTGTAATCTAGTATATTGCAGGTTATTGAGTTGTTGAGTGAATGAAATTTGATTATCTATATTTTAGATCCGTAAATTGATTTTCTTGGCAGACACTGAAATACTGTTGCAATGAATTTTGACAACTGAAATGGAATATACGCTGGTGCCCTTATTATAGAAAAAGGGATACGTCTGTAGTAATCATCCTCTTAACATTTATTGAAAAAGTAGTTAATTTTGGAACATTTGGTCCCTGATTGATAACGCCAACAAGTTTTGTTTAAATTTATTTAGAGATGAAGAAACGCTCTAATATTTGACTGAGAACTCTTTTGTAAAGAACTTATTTGCTGCAGACATTTCCATTGATAACTAAACACTCCTTTACAGCTTGCAGATGATACCGGCTTTCAATTCCAAATTCCCATCATGCTGTCGCCTTTAAGCTTTCCAAACTCGGATTAATTCCCTAAAAGTCTGGTTAAGGAAATAATGAATAAATAAATCTTTAAAAAATATATTTTTTTATATAATATTACCATATCTCTGCGTTACATTAACTCCACGTCTTTCTTTTAATCGTCATGTTAATAATAAAGTATCCATAACGAAACTTGCTCTGAATAGTATATAACACGATTTTATTATTCAAAATGTAATGCCGTTCAATCCTCTGTTATGCCTCTCAAATCTGGAGTTATGAGAAATTTGAGCAACTTGAAAAAGCCTTGCGTTGTTTTATTAGAAAATTATTTGCCCTTTCTAAAACAACTCCTAATTATATGTTGTATTTGGAGACCAACATAGATCAGCTGTTTCTGTTTATTCTGAAAATTCATTTTAATTATATCTTCAAACTTTTTAAACTTCCAGATTACCGCCTCCCTGAAATAGTCGCCCTTGAAATTGTTGGTCGCGGTGCATTGTGGCTCAAGAATTGGAACGCATTGTCTGCTGAACTCTCATGTGATTCGTTTTTTTTCTTTAAACAATTTAGATGATTGGACAAGACTGTTTAACGTTATATTAGAAAAATTACGAAGTAAATTTAGAGGAGAGCTTTGTGAACAAGTTAGTACCAGCTCACGAATCCTACTCTATAAACAATTAGATTGCAATTTTGACATGTTTGACTTCATTAATGATAAAGCTCAAGGATTGACTTTGGTGAGTAAAGATGGCTATTTACGATCAGAGGTGATTTATTGTATTTGAATGGTGCACCAGTTATTTATAAGGGAAAATGAAATGTGCTCCTTATGTAATGCCCGTGTTAAGGAGGACACTCTTCATTTTATGGCGGAATGCACCCTCTTGTCTGAGATCCGTCAACTACATGTACTTTCTGATACTTTAACTAAAAATTAGTTTATTGAGCATTTAGAAAATAATTTTCGTCCTTTAATCAATTACGCTCGGCATGCCATCCTTTATCACTATCGATACCATTTAGTAATGGAATTTAATTTTTGAATTTTTGTGATTTTATAGGTTATAATTTTTTGATTGTTTATTTTGAGATACAAATTATATAAGTGTAACTTTATTTTTGTTTATTTTTCGAATTATTGTACATGTTTTTATTCTTTTATGTATATTTCTGCCCTGTGAATCGACCTCCTGCAGAGGAATTTCCCATGCCGTATATTATTGTATAATCCTTTGACTAATTATGTAAATTTTTATTTTGGTGAAATAAAAAAGATATTAAAAAAAATATATATATATATAACCATTATTTTTCAGAGCGCCTATTCTATTACACATAGAACTGTACTAAATAAACGTCTTACTTCCAACAATCACCCAAAGCTGAAATAAAGGATAAGTTTCATCCAACAATACAAATTTCTCTTCAAACTACTTGACAAAAGCTCAAACTTCAGGTGACATTTCTAAATAGCAAAAATAAATAAATTACAACTCAATCGGTAAAAGTGCTTTCGGTAAGTTGCGTGGTCTACGATTGAACCAAGCCTACTATTCCGATTTATTTAATTCTTCAAACCCACAGCTATGGAAAAAATACGAAAGCACCACCAAATGTCAAAAATATTAATTTACTACCTGATGATTCTTTTTTATCTCTAAGTTAATCAGATGTCAAAATCCACGATTGTACTTCTGTACAATCTAATCCTCTGCTACAAACATGGTATATCCCATAGCATAACAGATGTACACTCCAAGATAGTTGAATCGCGGCCACGTTGGCAAACAATGAAACTTAAATATTATTAAATAGCATCTCATAGGACATTCCTTTCATGATTTTTCATTAGTTCCAACTCACGCCCTATAATATTAACACAATTTTTTTTTGTATATATGTTATAAAAGTGTAATTGGGATACAGTTACAAATGTAATGGTGATAACTACTTTAAGAAGAAAATAAGAGCCTAAAATAGTAAAGTGATCCTAGTACGCTCATTACATTCTCAACATGATCAAGAAACGAGAAGAATGATATATAAATGGGGGCTGTAACAATAACAATTAGTAACCGGAAGCAACTTTGATAACTAAGAATTCTTTGTATTATCAATATCTCAATAATAATTTACAGATACAGTATTGAAAAGTTTGAAATGTTGATGGACTATTACTAGAAACGTTTAAGTGACCTAATAACAATAAATTCTGATGCATTAATTTTCATAAGTATTCACGTTTTATTCAACCCCTGCACCGATCGCTTAGAGGCAATATTTAAATTAAATTAACGGATATGGATGTAATTATTAAGTTCATATTTCAAGAATTACTACTTCATTATTCTGAAAGGTAGTCAATTGTTTTATGTATAACGTTTCACTTTAAACAAAATATTGGGAAAAAAAGTGAATTTGGAAAATTTGCTGGTATCTTGACTGCACTGTTGTCAATATACTTGTCTGAACAATTGGATCCATCCTTAGATACCTGAAGATTCATCATTTTTCTTAATAATAAAAAACGCAAAACTTCATTTTGATTTCATTATTGTGGGCGCAGGTAACAACTAAAAGTAGTAAAAAATGTCACTGAATTCCTGGCGGAGTGTTTAGATACTGAGTAGTTAATACTGTATGATGTTACAGGCTGCGTTTTAGCAAACAGATTTCAGTAAATCCACCCTAGAATGTAATTGCTGGGGGATTACCTCAAGATTATTACACAGACGTACCTGTATTAATAATAACGCTTGTATTAATTCTAACGGATCAAAATATGATAGAAATTATAACACGACCAAATACAACAGTATTGCAACAGTTACGAATAGTAATACAAGTTAATAATTTGTATTATTTTCTGATTACGGCGAATATTGTAATTTTACAAGAAGCCGCGCCATGGCCAGTTACAGTCCCATACATTCATTGATAGATAAAACTATACAGTGTTTAGGACTAACTAGCGTCACTAGGACATTACTTGATGACTTTCCCGTAACACAATTAATTTGTATATTTATTAAGTAACTAGTTGTCGTTTTTAACAATTAAATAAAAAAAAATGTTAACTATTGGAAAGCACTATTGCAATTGCCGTACCGTCTTATTTTAAAAAGAAAATAAGACGCTTAAAACTCTATAATATGAACCAATGAAACAATCCGCTCATTAACTTTTCAGTATAAACGAGGAAACTGCAAAATATTCTAAATTAAAGAGGAACAATGGTAGATAAAGGCCAACTGTTATTAATTATCAGGAAGTGACTTTCATAATTTAGTACTGTTAGTGTTATCAGTAAGTCAATAATAATTATACTGTTGCAAAATGAAAAGTTGGTAATATATGTGAACTAGTCCAGGAACGTTAAGAGACCACTAAAAGCTATTCTGTTACTACACTAATTTCTTTGAGAATTCAAGTTTTTGTTCATATTTTATCTCGACATATTTTGATGGAATTATAATCCTTTTTAAAAGTTAATCCTTCGTTATTTTTTAATAGAAAAATTGTGTTAACTATGTTTACACTTTAAAAATATATTTTATTAATCCGTATTACCTACAATTAATTTAGAAAATATTGAAAAATGAATTTGGAGAATTTTATGGCAGTTTTGACTGCAATGTAATCAATTTACTGGCATGAAGAATTGGATCCTTCGCTAAAACCTAAAGATAAATCTTTTTTGTTATCAAATAGCGAACAACTTCATTTTGATTTCATTAGTGGGTGCCGGTAGTGCAGGTAATTAAAATTCCCGGCATAGCTGTTTCCTACACGGTTTTTAAGACTATTGAAATGTACGATTTTACAGGCTGCGTTTTAGCAAACAGATTATCAGTAAATCCACACTGGAATTTACTGTTGATAGAAGCCGGAGGACCTGAAGATTATTACACAGACTTACCTGCATTAATACCAACGCTTTCTGGATCAAAGTATGATTGGAATTATACCACAACCAAACAACAGTATTGCTGTTTAAGTAATTCATATGATTACTTATATAATTATAACTTTAATACTAAGATCAGTTATTTATTTGTATTGTTCGCAGATACTAGAGGATAATGTAATTATACAAGAGGATGAGTCATGGGCGGTAGTAGTACCATAAATGATGTGTTATAGGTCAGAGGAAATCCGCTAGATTACGATGAATGAGAAGAAATGGGTAATTGTGGTTGGAATTACAACAGCGTATTACCATATTTCCTTAGATCAGAAAACACGACAATAAAAGAATTAATAAACTCGCCTTATCACTCAACAACAGGTCCACTTAGTGTAAGTTACTGCAATTATAGAATTCCTATTAATGAAGATTACATTCAGGCAGGCATAGAATGTGATCTGGATGTAATAGATTATAATGGAAAATCGCAAATTGGAATAGGTTACACACAATACACAATGCGAGATGGAGTCACGAGATGCAGTTCATCTAAAGCGTATTTGGACCGGATCAGAAACAGATCCAATTTATATATTTTTATGAACACGTTAGTCGTTAAAGTTTTGTTCAGTGTTGGACCAAAAATGCGGGCAGTTGGTGTGCATTGTATATCTAATTGAATAAAATATGAAGTGCGTGCTAGTAAAGAGATTATATTGTGAGCTGGAGCAATTGACACTCCAAAACTGCTGATGCTATCTGGCGTCGGTCCTAAAGATCATTTACAACAACTAAATATACCGGTGATGGTTAACTTACCTGTGGGAAAACATTTAGATGACCATCCTGACACTATAATGAAGTATAAAATAAACTCAACATTGATAAATTGTTGCAAGGGGTTTTCAAACGAAACTATTGTGGAATATGCACGTGACAAGGAAGGAGAGTTAACAGGATATAAACGGCAGGTACAGGCGTTCATACAAGGAATCAGGCCTTCCTTCAAATTTGGATTATCTATAGGTATTCAAAAAATTAACAATCCATTGAATCAAGGGCCTAATGCAGAAATATTAGTGACGCATTTGTCTCCTGAATCTGTGGGAGAATTGCAACTAAAAAATAACCATTATGGAAGATGATCCACTGATTGGCCCTAAGTATTATTCTGTCAAATCAGATATGATCGGACTAATGTGGGCAATGAGAGAAACAATGAAGTAGATGTCTGCCCCAGCTTTGGCAAAATATTCGCCTGTTCGGAATGTCGATGATACACCAGAGTGTCTACAATTCTTTAGTGAACCTGTTACAGATAAATTTCTTGAATGTTATTTAAAATATCAAGGTAGAATTGTCAGTTATCATGCAGCTGGGACAGCTAGAATGGGTAATGATACTAAAAACTCTGTAGTTCATACCTAACTGAGGGTGCATGGTATTGAAAATCTCAGAGTTGTGGACGCATCAGTTATGCCCAAAATATCTAGTGGTAACAGAAATGTCCCTAGTACGAGTATAATGATTGGAGGAAAAGGATCTGCCTGCATTATTAATACTTACAATTTCAAGATTCCTAGAGTGTAGGTGAAGTCACCATATGTGAATTTCATTTATTCATTACAAATATCTAGCATCTTCTAATATCTAAATCTATTAATATTCTTTTATTGTAATATTATTCATAAATTCCCAATAATATATCGCTGCTGTGTTTTGCGATCATATTATAGTTTGTAAATCCTGACTTATTAAGATTCTTGTTCCAGTTAATACTAAAGTTAAATTAAAAGTTTTATTAATTTCCTGAATCTGCTATTATTTTTTTCATTTCATTAATAAAAAGTCACCCCCTCCCCATTTCTGTGTTGTATTGCATTTTTCATTATTGTACGAGTTATTTCGTAGGTTTTTGCTGCGTTTCCACTCAGTAACAAATTGCTTTTAATGTTTGCCAGATTAGGTTTGTTGGGATGCTTTCTCCAGGAATTTTCCAAATGCATTATTGTAATTACAATTTGAAGAATTCAAAGTTTCTGGACTAATTGAAACAATTTAAATAACCTAAAGAAATGACCATCAGATTTTTGTTGGCATAAACCAGAGGCCACAGTATTTATTAAATGCCTATCAGTATTGGATAAATGATGTTTGGCTGGCAATTGTAGCCTTGATGCTCAGTGTAATATGCCGAGTTTCTATGTTAACTTTGCAAATCAGCCAACTCGTCCCGGTTTTGTTAACACCTTGAATAGTCGTAATCATTGGAATGGCTTCTGCTTTAATTAAGTTCTGGACTATGAAGTGTGTCCACTATTTAATTATGTTTTCGTCTTTTTTATTTCTACTCTGCTTTTTTTTTTTTGGTTTTGAATTTTCCGTTTCATATTTTATTTCGTAGAATGTGGTAATTCTAAATTAGGAAATATATTATCACACCGGCACGAGTTCAAAATGGTTCACTCATCCACATGCTTTTCCAACCAACTCACTTCTGCACCTTCTCACTACAATTCTGGTGGTGACTTAACGGGTTTTGACCAACGCTTTTTTTTTTCCAGACTCTCGAGCATAAATTCATCTTTTTTAGCTTGCTTCAAGCTCATCAATGCAGTTAAATTGCCACAGAACCTGCACATCAGCTCAAAGTATCTTCAGTTATCCAAATCAATCAGGGAATGTGACCAGAGAATTGTTGTTTTAGACAGCATTGAGTAATCCATGATAACTTTAAATCGGAATGTTTTAGATAACGCGAATAAGCTCAACTCATTCCTGCAACTAAGGGGAATATATTTTATAAAAATTCTACATTTTCGGTATACGAAATGGTGATAAAATTCAAAACCTTAATATTTTCTAATTTAGAGGAACATCCCAGCAATGTGCTTCTTGGTTAGCTAGGAAAACAAAAAACAAGAGTTTCTGAGTATGTTGCATTTATTTCGTCTCTTCTTTGAAGACATTACCCACCCAGTCGAAAATATTAGATGCCAGTATTGTCTTTATGTTGGAACCAATGTAGGACCAATGTAGAAAGCAATTGTACAATTGTAGGTGACTTAAAGCAAATATAGATGCTAAGATTGGATTCAACTTAGAGTTAAAGTTGGGCTTTAGTTTGGGTAAAGCATAACTGAAAACGTACCAACCTCATGAAACTTGTACCAATTGTATTAAAATTGGATCCAATTTGGGTTCAATGTTGTACAAATGGTCTGAGAGAATATATTATAAATATTTAAATAGCCATCTTATCTCAAAGTGTGCCAACACTGCATCTATTGTGTTTGCAATTTGTACCGCATTGTTTCAATAGCCAAATCGGTAGCGGAAAGGTAGCGGAATAATTTTGAAAATATTTAGAAATGAAATTTTGGTTTTTCTGTCAACAATCACACACAATTTGCTGACAACAATCTCATCATCCTGATATCAGTTTCTACCAACTTAGTTTAGGGTGATGTAATTTCGACGAAGAGACAAAGAGTTCAGAGTCCTCTAGTGCAGTTAATTCCGAATAGTTAACTAGACATTCTAGTGGGCTGTCACAATCCAATTTAACAGTATATCTTGCTTGCAACAAAAAATTATTAGCGATCCGCCCAATGCTACGTCATATTAGACCTAGCACCCCCTATCCCTATCATAAGCTGGCAAAGATCAAAATTTGTCTATCTCAACCCCTAGGTGATCTGGAAGGAGAAGTAGGGGAAGTTTTCTACAAGCATAAATAATGGCTAAGGAGTCTCAAACAATGTATCTACAGTTCATTCTTGTACACACCACAGTCTTTCAACAAAACATCACCATTATCAACGTTCTGCCAGCTCAGTCTGTCATTTTTACTTAGGCTAACAGTTAATATATTATTGTTCAGCCAGTGTATATTTCTTTTCTACAAATTTCTCTGTCCAACCTCACTACACCAATAATAGTTCAATTTTATTTTAAGGAAGTATTATGTTAAATGAGTACCTGCTAGAACATCTAGTTAATATTTTGAATATAAATACTTCTCAATTTGTACAACTCGATGCTTCAGTTATAGATCAGAAAGTTTATTGAACACGTGTTATAACATTGATAGGAGAATTGCCTGATTACCCCAACATCTGGTTACGATTCGTAAACAACCATCAAAGTAAGTTAGTTGTTTTGCCCGCCTTTCTGCCCGATCCAGCTATCTGCGGATGTAAATTGACATCGTTTATGAACGTTGACTATGCAAATGAAAGGCTATGTAAACCTAGAGTTTCGGACAACGTTTCAAGAGCATGCTCAACCAGTGTTTGAATAACTGGCATCAGTGTTGTGTGTTAGAGTGTGCATGTTGTGAAATAACACCGGTACATGCAACTAACCTCTCTAACTTAGGGAAGCTGACAAACTTGGATCATCTCAATATATAGGTTTCTTTACTAATAAATTGTGTTTAATTAACTACATTTATAAATTCTAATTTTCCACTTTTAAATCTTTGCATAATTAGACCACCCCACTAAACAAGATGTTTATTTAATCAACTAACCATTAAATCATTATTTAAGGAAATTATGGTGTTTTCATATTTTATTTGCAAATATAATAACTTTCGTTTAAAAATTATTTGGGCATATTAAAAAGGGATTTCAAAAGAGATAAGATATATTGAATATGTAATTGGGTCTGCATTAGGTACAACTGTGATTTTATACGTCATAGCATACTTCATTTCTTGGTTCTGAACGGTTTCGGGTTCTCATCCATCGTCAGTCAGTGCAAGGCTAGCAATTCGTGTAGAGATTTGACTTCAAATCAATTGTTTTTGAGAATTGATAGCCTCATTCTGATGATGAATTGATAATCCGAAATCCATGAGAACCAAGAAAGAAGCATGCTATTAAGGGTAAAACATTAACAGATAGATTAGTTTGTATTAGAGGATCCCGCAGGATTCAATGTTGGGTTATGTTTTCATAGTTAATCGCAACTATAATAAATATTATAATTTGTCAGAATAATCATTCCGAACAAGTTATTAAGTGTAATGAATTTTAGTGCGGAATTACGAGCATTGCTGGTTTTCAATCGAATAGATTGTCCTCTGTACATCTAATCGATTGAAAACCAGCACAACCTCTGTACAGGTTAGTCTCAAACGATTTTGAGCTACATTAGAAACAATGTTTCTGAAGTGTTAGGGAATATTCTGTCCTTATAAAATTACCATTGGAATATGTCTTCCAGTTCTGGATATACTATTTAGAACTATTTAGTAACATAAAAGTTTCTCTGCTTAGAATATTTTTTAACCGAGAAATGTTATTCTGTTCCAGGAGATGGTACAGAATAACTCCTGATAAGGACTTCACTTCTGATATCCTTGGAGAAACTTTTTAGTTGGCCTTTTCTAGATCTTCTGTGAGAAGCCATCTCCTGAAAATTTTTTTTTCGGAATAATCACGCATTATGAGGTAGTCTAGTATTTATTTTAGTGTCTAATGCTAACAGCCATAACGATATACTCATTTTGGAGTTAAATAAGTGCCTTTTGTGATTTAGAGGTAATGCAATATTAATGTTAAATCGTTCATGTTTTTGGTCTTGATGACTTTTGATTAAAAGTACCTAAATTCAAAATCATCAGAATTTGTTGTTCATATTGTCTTTTATGTACAGCTTGCAAAAAATCATATTAAACCAAATAGGATTAATAATATTTTAGTATATTGAGATAATTATATTGAGAAGATAATAATAATAATAATAATAATAATAATAATAATAATAATATAATATTGTAATTTTTGAATATCACATATTTTTTACATATCTAGAAGTTAGTGAATCTAGGTATACTTAAATGTAAAATGAAAAGGGTGTACTCTAAGGAAATTAATGAATTAAGAAGGTTTAAAAAAAAAATCTGGTGTGAAACACTCACACAACTTTCTCTTCCTCCTGTTCTCAAAATTATAATGTACAAATGTTATAGTATGTGTAGCAAATTTAACGAAATTCGTCGAAAATTGAAAAACCAGTTTAGGAAAACCGCACTTCTGGTTTACTAATTTTCTTAAAACTTGGAATTTTGGCCATCTATTTATTTAATTTTGTTTGTATGAATTATATAATCAACTATGATAGCAACTTAGAGGAAGCTGTAACCCCACCCCTCCACTAAGTGCCCTTAAATGGATTTTTCCAGTGAAATGTTTTAAATAAAAGATGTAGATCTTTGCATGTTTAGTTTATATATGAATTATTATTATTCACAAAAGGGGAGGGCACTCCAAAGCCAAAGCACTCCGCTATCCAAAGCCTCCCAGGGCCCATATAGCTTCCCCTAAAGAATAACAACCACTGGGACTAGAACGAAAATTCAGGCCCAGGTTTTAACCATCTAAGTTTCACCACAGACCGAACAAATCGGACCAAAACCTTAAAAGGACACAGCTTAAGATCCTCTACCGATATCCTATTCCGGCCGAAGGTCCTAAACCTAATCTCCTCACAACCCAAACAATTCGTCATCAGATGCATGGGTGTTTCCTCCTCAGTCTCACAAACTCTACAAAAGGGGGCAGGCACGAGTCCCATTATATAGAGATGTCTCCTTAAACCACAATGCCCAGTGAGAATCCAACCAGATGTCTGAGGGAGGTCCGTGAAAGACATCGACCCCGCTACTCAAAGCTCCTGTCCGGGCCCCCAATGAGCATTTTAGACTGCCGACAACCCACTGCACTCATCCATAAGGACTGCACACACCAACAGCAGGCTCTGGACCAATGAAAGGGAGAGAGGCACCTAATTTGGCAAACCTATCCACCTCCTCATTCCCAAAAATTCCCATATGACCTGGAACCCAGACCAGAAGCACATCCTTTAATGAAGAAAGATCTTCCAGTCTTCTAGAACATTCCAACACCAATCTGGAAGTGAAGACACATGAATTAAGCGCCTTCATAGTTTATATATGAAGTTTCAATAAAATCGCCAAAAAGTGAAGAAATCATTTAGCAAAGTGTTAAAATAAACGCACTTCCGGTTATCCGATTTTTTTTGAAACTCGAAATTTCAACAATATATTTAATTCTAATTAACATTATTAAGAAGGCAGAATTGTCTAATAAACTGAAATAGCACTTTAGATAAAAACCTCCACCCCCAGAAGTGCTCTTAAATGAATTTTCCCGGAGAAATGTTTCAAATAAAAGTTGTAGCTCTTTGTATATGTAGTTGATACAACAAGTTTAAAGAAAATCGCCGGAGCATTTTTAAGAAAATCGCAGCGACGTAAACAAAAAAACTAGTAAAGTGGTACTTCCGGTTGAGGAATTTTATCAGATACCGTACTGTCAGATCCCATGGTGATACCTAAACGGAATATAAAGTTTCAACTTTCTACGGTTTTTCACTTGTGGCTATGCTGTTCACATACATAAACACACACACATAGACCCTTTGCTAAAAACCACTTTTTTGGACTCAGGGGACCTCTAAACGGATATTTCCGGTGAAAACTCGTTATCGAAAATTTGACACGATTGCAATACTTTCTCTTACTCGGAGTTTAAGAGAAAGTAAAAATTATTAATGTATATGTTAGGTATATAATTTTTCTATAAATTCAAATAATTCAACATATAATTAAACATTTTAAGAAAATATGATACAGAATTATTATGAATCCAATTTTAAAAAATTATTGATACTTTTTCGTATCGTTGTGAAAGAAAAAGACAAAAATGCCAGAAAAAGTTGGATATTGGCGGTTAATCAGCAAATTACGTAGGAACAGTATATTTGTTTCGATATAAAACTACACCTGACCATAGTTGTAATTAACTCACTCACTTTTAAAACTTTGGTAGATAGTGTAGTGGAAGAAAGAAATAAAAGAAAATAATATTTTCGAAAAGTAGTTTAGAATATTTTATAGCATCAAAAATAGTAGTTAATATTTTAAATGTATCTTAGTGCAAAGAAAAGAGTCAGGTACTGTAATTTGGGGTCATTGCTATTAGGGAAACAAAGGCACAAAAATCCGTTAAATTAATTCAATGCTACTTGACCAACTGTTTTGTTAGCGAGAGATTCCTTAGGACAGTCTGCACTCTGCCTTCAAACAAGAAGAGTCTGCCTTCTGCTTTCAAACAATATAGTCTGCATTCTGCTTCCAAGGTCAGAACACTTACTTCAGGAATCGCTCTGTTAAACTCACGCGAGATTTGCCATTATTTCTAGATATACATCTGATTTATTAAGATAAAATTGTGATATTGTAATATACTTAAATTTACTTAGAGAATAATATATTTATTTTAAAAACAGTGGTGCTCTCTTGATTATTACTAATACTTCTATCTCAAACATACATACAAGCCCTTTTACTAAACCGCTCACGCCACAAGCCACATACAACAAACACAACATCACCAATCACATTTCAATAGTAAACGCAATAAACGTAAAATCAGATATTTTGCAATGTTTTAACGAAATTCACAATTCACCGAAAATCTTACGTATTTCCATCCTCATGTCTCCATTTTCTTCTTTATGAATTAATGTCATCTGGAAGCAGTTCTCTCATTTAGGAATCTAAACACTCTAAAGAATTTTTCCCCCTTCTCTCTCTCTCTCTCTCTCTCTCTCTCTCTTATATATATATATAAATTTTGTTGTAAATACTCTCTACACATACGATAAATGACAATATTATTCATTCAACAATTTTACTGTAATTGCTTTTTCTTAATTTGTTGGGATTAAAAGATACAAATCAATTTAGAAAAAACTGATAATGGTAGTTGTTTTTTTAAATTGATTTCATATTAATTCATCCCATAATTCATCTATTTTTCTTGACTTCATTATAATAAATGATTCAACTTACATAATGGCCAAACTCTCTGAAGTTTTGTAATAAATTTGATAGAAACAACAAGCATGATATCCAACAAAATTACTGACCATTATGTCGTGACATAACTGGCTGGAAGAGGAGAGTTTGGGATAGTGCCTTGTGGTGCAACTAGCCCTACTTACTTACTTACTTACCTTGATGGTAAAGTGAACTAAGTTTACTACTAGATGATGGAGCCTGTGCGGCCCGCTATACCCTCTAGAGATCCGTGTATCCATCCATCCCTTTAATGGAACTTAACGCAGAAGATGGAAGATGGGTACAATTTGGCGACGAGGGAAGGGGCAATTTTAAGAGATTACCCAAATGAGGTTATCTGCTAAAGCTATCATCCTCCTAGAAACTTCATGGCTGGTTTCCCTACTCAGCTGGTGGCTAGGGGATAATTCAAACATGCTTTCGCTAAATACATTCTGAATTTCTTATGCCTAATAAAAATGGTCGCATAATTAATAAGATCTTTAGTAAGAAAAATGTTTTATATATATATATATATATACACTATTTAAATTTTATTTTGAAATTTACAGTTTGTATAACATATATACAATAAATAAATAAGAGATATCTTGTTGTGAAGAGCAGGAGGAGAGAAACTACCCAATGGTAGTTTCTACGGGAAGCTTGGTCAATTACGAAAGAAATCTCGGGGCAATTGGCGATTCAAACGGCGAGGAGGATTGTCAGCGATAGTAGTAGAGGCTAGAGACTGTACATATAATGGAGTTGATGAGGAGAGAAATTGGGATTGATTAATTAGACGAAGTATGAAGACACTGTTATAATATAACTATAAGCTTACATAAACTGCACTGGACTTGTAATGATTTTATAGAATAAAGGGTTAGAGTAGATATATCCCACGATGATATGTATATGGTTGAATCTGATAGATAAATGGATGTCTAGATCTCTCACCGGCTTATATACAGGTTCCCCACTCTAGCCTGCTTAAGTGAGACAGTACCATTCATTTCAATTCCACGGATAATTTAGATCGTCTTCCAAAAAATCTGTGAAGAAGTTTGGCATCTGAAGTATGAATTGCTAAGTTCTGTGGCTTTTTTCATTTTTTAGCTTTGCGTTCACATATATCCACACACCACACACATAGAGAGACCATTTTATAAAAACCACCTTTTTTTTTTAGACTCAGGTGACCTCAAAACGTGTATTTCTGGTGAAAACTGGATATCCAAAATTTGACACAATTACAATACTTCCATTATCAGCGGTCAGATAAAGTAAATAATTGGTCCGAATATTAAACAGCTTCCCCCCCCCCAAATTGTGACGAAATTAATTTCCTATCCAACTTCACTAAAAGCATGAATTTATTTCTTATATAAAAACAGCTTAAATTGAGTAAGTTTCAAATTTGCGCTTATCCAATAGTTTCGGTGTCGTTAGCTTAGTCAATAGTTTTATTGTCATATTTCTTTTTTATTTAAATTTATTTGATTATTTTTTATTTTTTTTTTTAATTTTATTACTAAGTATACTTTGAATATATTGAACGTTGAAAAAACTTACAAATAGAAATCATAGTTTTTTGGGCATTTTTTCTGCAGTACTCTATTTAAGGCATGTCCAGATCTGTATCTAAGGGTCCTTTTTCATTCTTTATTTCTTTCATTCTCTTGATCCAAGGACCCTGAAAAAAAAACGTGAAAAAGCCTTTTGCATGTGTCTAAATCAGTTGCTTGTCAAACCCCATTTATTGCTGTAAAAGAAAGCATTGCGATCGTGTGATATTTTCGAAATTCACTTTCCACCAGAATTACCTACCTACTCTTGAGTCCGAAAAATATTTTTACTAATGATCGATACGCTTAGTGTGTATAAGTTTGTTAGGAAGGTGAAAGTGATATCCTCAATCAGAGGTGTGCCTTCATTGAATGATTTTTTCTTTTTTTTTTTGTAATTTTGTTGCAGTTTTAATTGAATTTAGTTTCAATGATTTTCTTTAAACTTAGCACGCTTATTACACACATAAATGTCTATCGCGTCTATTTGAACCTAATGTTTTAGGAAAATTAGTTTGAAGAAAGGTTATGTAATGGCATGGCAAAGTCATTGACATCGGCAAAGTACGCCAAAGAAATAATCAACAAAGGGTGAAAACAGTAACACTGTTGGCCGCCGACAGCCGCGGTCAACCAAACAAACAACAAAGCCTTTTCATTAATTCTCACATCAAAAGGGAGGCACCGCGATAAGTATGGCCACTAAATAAGGTACGAAAACTACGAAGGTCGCACAAGGCCGCACACTAAGACAGATATCTCGGTGTGAGTGTGAACAACAATATATATAAACTCTATGATATACGACGAGGATTATTATATCATCTACGACCAAACTATACACGAGCGGCAATTCACAGTTATATTCAACTTATCATTCTCGTAGTTGTGCACTTTAGTTCGTTATTTTAACCATTCTAAATTATCATCTTCTATTTATTATTAGGTATTTTATTATAGTTATTAGTTACCATTTATCACGTTTAAATTATTGTTAAAATACAGTTTATTTGTATATGAAAAACCGTTTAATAATTCGAGCACTAACTTCCAAATCTCTCAAACTAACTTCCGCCCTCTTCAAGACATCTGCTACTCCAGGAATCACACAACAAACAATTCCATTACATCTAATATCTGATTCCATTACAGTTAACTAGAACTGCGAGTTAACAGGATATATTTCTGACATCAAAAGCTCGTAAAAAATTTTAACAATTTTCATTAAACTTATAAAATACTAAGTTCACTAATAATAACCTATCATTTTTATCAGAATGATATATCTGTAAATTCATGTTAGGGTAACAAAAAAGGTTGCGTAAAAATAACCAGTTTAAAGAAATTTGTCAAATTGTACGAAAAAGTCGCTTAAGATTTTCTTTTTAGGAGTTAATGCAATGCTACCTTAAAGTACTACTGTGTCCCCCGCAGCCTTGTGCTTGTGAGCAGTTCTTCTCCAGCCGCAGACGACAATAAGGCTCCTAGGAAAAGAAAATCTAAGAGCACCACTGCCGCACTGAAACCCGAGGCTTTTGCGTTAAGTTAATGTTCAGCGCGCTATCCCATTGAGATAATCCCTTTCCTATATAAGTAAGTAGAAAGCCGTGTCGGTAAGTTACACTAGATTATTTGTTGCACTTGAAACTAAAGTAAATAATGATCTTTAAGTAAACTGAATTTCACAGCCACAGGCTGAAATGTTGAAGCTTCTGGTTTGTCCGTCAAAAAACTAGAGGCTGTTCTTCAAGCATATAGTCAAAGCAAATATCCTCCACAATGATGAACTGCATAAAATGAGAAAACGTACAGAGAACTTCAAACTAAAATATATTATATGATTTTAATATAGTATTATTTTAAACTAAGTACATTTTGTAGCTTAGGCAATCGAAATTAAATACAAATTTTTATAGCAAATCTGGTTCATCAGATCATGACATTTAATCATAAGTTATATAATATTTATTACCACTTTGGGGTGATATTAGTTTGGTATTGCATTAATTATTTGTGGTTGAAGATATTTTAATGATCCATATTTCACTGCAGCCGTGGTCAGTGTAATAATTTTCGGTACTCTGTTTTCCTGGTGCAGATAAGTTTGTTTGTTTGTTTCAGAATTAATTACTCCTATATTGTAATATTTTTAGAACTTCACCATTACATCTTTAAAATACATATTCATTTTCAATCATACTACTTCTATAAATACAATTGAATCGACAAATTCTCTTCAAACTTGCAAGTTTATACTGTATTCTTTTTATAGCAGTAACAGATAGATAGTAACATTCATTCATAATGAATATTAAACATTACATAATCCTAAAGTTCTTTTATTGATAAGGCTTGAGATAGGATTTACTTACAGGGTGTCGCAATGGGGATGTTACTTAACTTGAAGACAAAAAAATAATTTTCAAAAAAAGTTTTACAACCCCCCTTAATTTTATCTGAAATTTTCAAATGTATCATCAAAATTGTTTTCCAAGTGTTCGAAAATGGCAGAACCAGAACTAACTTTCTTATTTCATATAGATTTATTACATAGTATATAGCATACTGATTTTTATAGATTATAACACAGTATTCATTTTTTTTTTTTTGCAAATTTCAAAATTAGATTCAAATTCAAACAAATCCTATGGCGAATAATACTTCATGCCACTGCAGATCTTCAAAATATTATTCTCAATACAAGAATGGTAGAACAACATATGATACGGAATTAGATATTTTGTCCTCACGCATTGGTCTAGTGGCTAGTGGCACTGAGAAGGCTCCGGCCGCCAATGACCTTAAATTAAAAAATATATATGTATATATTTCTCATTTTTCTGTTGTTTTTTTTTTTCCCGCGGTCATGTCACTTTTTTTTAGCTATTTTGCATCCTGCCTTAGTATAAACTTTTAGGGTCGCTGGCGTTAATATTTTTCTTATATTAATGTCAGTTTCTACTTATTGTTATTTTATTTTTTAATTGTTAAACTTATTTTTTATTACTTTTGTAAACACATACAAGATAGCCTTTTGCTAGTATAAATTGTTGTTTTTATTTTTTATTATTTGAAATTATTAGAATAAAAAGAAACTTTTATATTTTAATACAGTTGGTAGCGCCCCTAGGTAGCTAAGGCCGGAAATAAACAGCGAGGGAACTGCAGCAAGCTTACCATACGCCCTGCAAATTGGCGTCTCGCAAGGCCCTGTATGGGCTGTTGCGCCGTATTTTTTTTTTTTTTTTTAAAGATATTTTACTTTATTTGGACGAAAATCCTAACGCTTTACTACTCAGTCCTCTACACTGCAAGGTAGAAGAGAAAGAGAATAGTTAAGTAAGTAAGTTCACTACTCAGATAAGCTGGGAGAACATTAGAATTTTTAAAAAAACACAATTCGACATGAAATACAAACTTGTAATTTTAAAAATTACAGGCTGCATCTTTTACATGTCTTAAGAGAAGAAGGTGATTATGTTCTCCGCCGTTTAGATTTGTTAGCAAATGTGGATATTTATGTGCTGAAATCTTAGTTTATCGACTATTCTACGGAATGATGAACCTAAATCTAAATTATGAAATAAAAACGGTTTTATTAATAGATGGGTGTAGGACAATCCACGAATTATGAACCACTATTGCATAGAAATCGACTTATTACGCCACTTTGTTTTTTTTTTTTTGTAAACAATTTAAATGCTGTTATCTTTCTCATTGGTTAGAGAAAGATATTGCCTATTCTTCTAGAGGATTTACCACTATATGTTTGCGCCAGTGGATATGGTTTCAATCAGTCTCTTTGTCCTGGCCACGAAATGTAACTCAATATTTATATCGCCAGGTTTACTTACTTGGAGGTGGCTCGGTAATCATGGATTAATTTTTTGGCCTGCACGGTTTTGGCCTCTGATTTAACCACAATTTAATAACTTCATATGTTAGAACTACAGTCTTTCGGAGACATGTAAGACCATCTTTTCCAGCTTCTATTGCTATAGTTACTGAAAATAAAAAGTATATTAATAGCACTGATGTTTATAAACAATGTCTGGCGTCCATTTACTTTGACAAAAAGGTATATTTATTGTTTTTGGTATCAAATAATATTAACATTTTCTATATTATTATTATAACAAATACTATATTGACAATTTCTTTTTGTCAAGTTCTTTTAAATTAGGTGTCGAATTTTCGTTGCGACCCCCCTCTATATATATATATAATGTTGTAGAGAAGGAAATTCCTCAACATCTTTACAGACCTATTACATGAAAGTTACTCATTATCTATTTAGCCCCTTCCATAACAAACAAAAGCTTTTGAATTAAAAATTTGTTCCATGTTCAGTAATATTTAGACACTTAATAATTATTTCATAATTCAATAAATATGCCATTTTTTTAATAATTCAATGTCTACTAGTTCAATAAAGATCCTTTTTTTTTGTTTTTTAACCCTTGAATAATTTTATATTTGTGAAATCCTTGATGAATTTATTAATTCAATTTAAATTCCGTTCTTTGGATTTCAAAGTGATACTTTACTTGAAAGACACTTCAGACGGTGTTACGATATTCTGGGATTTTTTTGAAGAGTTAGAAAAAAAAAAAAATCAAGCGGTAATATAAACCTAATTATTCAATGAAGTCATACTGATATTTCCAAAACAGAAGTAATTTTTTTTACATTAATTTCGTTATGAGTTCACTTATCTATGAAGAATAAGCATGTATACACTAAACAGCAGAATCATTTTCAATTCTATTTTGGTTACGTCAATTTTACCGGAGGAGATATCAAGTTGCATGAAATGTAATTGGTGATGTGAGTATTTGTGGTAGTTGCTTGTGGCATGAGCGGTTAGTAAAAGGTGTATGTATGTTTGAGATAGAAGTATTATTAATAATCAAGCGAGTACCAGTGTTTTTAAAACAGATATATTCTCTAAGAGAAATTAAGTTACTTTAAAATATCACAATAATAAACTTATAACTATATAATGAAATAAACTGGAATAAACTCTTATGTTATAACTTAAAACTGATACAGTTCTGATGTGTTCTCCTTGGTGTCTACAACAAATCTCTCTTCAAGGAATGTCTTCTGATTGTTCGTTCAGTTCCTCCCCTGTAAGGAGAAGGGGGTAGACAATGCTATCAAGGTTGATCAACTTTTCCAATAACTGTACTCTTCTACCTGCGTGTACCCTTTTTGCGAACGAGCTTGCATTTTCTCATAATTTTATTATTTTCTTTAAATAAAATAGATATAATTTCTTGCATTTCTTCTTCCACTACATGCAGAAACAGCATACATTACATTTTTTGGTTACTATGTTTTATTATAATAATAATTATTATTTAATTAACAACATTAATAACTTGTCTTCTTTCTTCGGAACTTATCTCAAACTTCTGAACTTACCAGTCTTTTGCCGATATTAAGATAATTCTGTCAAAATCTAAATTGTTTATGGATCGTAAACATTTTTTTGTAGAAGTCAACAGTTTCTTTTTGTTTGGCCATGTTTAAAATATATTTCTTTTAATAATACTGCCCTTTTCTAGAGTTTTAAGCAAAATTTTGGCATAAGAATGGATTGTTTTCCGTCTCTAAAATATTGTTATTCTAATCCTCTTCGAAGTTGAGCAAAATAACAATATTTTTATAGCAGTGTAAAGTGGAGTAATCAATCCTTGACCATTAGCTTAATTGATTAGATTAGATTCTTTAAGAGGAATGCCTCTTAAGCGTACGCTACAGCGATCTTTATGTGTCTATTGTGGTATCCACAATTTAAGAGTCCTTTCTCCAGTTCTGACCGTTGAATTAGACGTGGAGCCTGGCAAGTTACTCCGGGGTGTTCGTTGAAGGCAGCGACCAGCTCGAGTACACTCTCACGCTCTGCCTGTTTTATTAGACTTCAGTGTACTGAGAGAGATTCTTGATGAAGCTTGCAGGCGTCAATTTTTCCTCTTCCAAAGAGGCCACTCAAGCCGTTCTCACCAACATAGTACAATGATGTCTCACATCTGCAATGATGTTTCATTCTTCTTCCTCACAAAACCTGCACAGGCTATCCTTGTCAGACCCATGCACTTCTTAAGTTTACGATGACCAGTAAGAAGACCCACAATCAACTTAAAGCCGCCCGGAAGCCTGGGCCTGGAGTTCTAGCTCACCGTTCTCTTGATCGATCGTGTACCCTTGCTTTGTTGGCTTCACTCCTGAGGCATTTTGCAATGGTGCAGAAAGGTATACGATCACAACGAAGGTTCCAATAAGGCCGCCTCGTTGCCCTTATAACCTGAATGCCCTGGTACCCAAATTAAAAAAAACTCTATGTTGGTTACCCTTTCCAGAAGTTTATCCAAGCAAACCCACACCAGCCTCGAAAAGCTCGAAAAGCAGCATGGCTGTTTGGGGCTTCCAAAAAATAATAGATCTACACCAGATTAAAAATACTAACTAGTCATGAAATTTGACGATAGAATTATAGTTATTAGCTGATTACGAAATCAGAAGAGCGTTCGGTTCAAGCGTTCTGTCAAGACTTGTCAACTACTAGCGATTTTTAGAAGCTCCACTTAGTAGCATGGAGGAACCTTGAGGGGGAACAAGTATTTTTCAACAAAATATGTTTGTTTTAATGCAGTCTCAATTGTTGCTTCGAAACAATATAAATATGGAATAAAATCACTGTCGCTAACCCTTTGAGCAACCTGAATGTTTACAATATACCCTTGCCAGATGCTTTTTTGGTAATTTGTTTTTTTACGTACCACTGAAAAGAGAAAGGAATTCTTTCAGTTGGAAATATTGTTAGGAGTGATTGCATATTGTTGGATAAAGAAAGTAGAGATATACTTTGATAAGGACACGTACAAGAACAAGAAGTAAAAGCTGCTCAGAACTTCCTCTCCCCCCATAATGCCAACAAGATGCTCACTTATGAGAAAGATATCGGGAATGTATCAGTTGAAAGAAGAAGGGTAAAAGCACTTCTCTTGGCTTGGTGCGCGGCCTTTCTACGTTGAGATTTGCGAACGTATGAATCCTTACCGCTCCCCTGAATACTAACCAGCAAAACTTGTTCAAGTGTTCTTACTCTATATTCTTACCAAATACCTTTTTATATATATATATCTTTATGTAGTGTGTTTGTATTTGTATTGGCGCGTATTTTATATAGATGCTTCATTTATGTATATAAAAAGCCACAACCAGAAATAAGAAAGAAAAAAAAACATTACCCAATGGTTGGCAAGCCTGCCTATTCTCAAACATATTTGAAAAAAAAAATATCCGCATTTGTGTTATTTCCATCGAAATTTTTGTTTAATTCATTATTTTGCTGATAAACAAAATTCTTACATACATGAATGAATTTCGTCAACAAAATAAATTTCTTTCTTTATAAAGTATAAAGATTAACGGCATCTAATTAAAAGAAATATACTGTATTTATTTAAAACAATGAACTAAATATGAATGTTGTTTACTATATTAAGAGTTGTACGTTATAAAGCTACCGTTGTTTAATATTTTTGGCAACATTCATATTATTAATGCTCTGTTTTAAATAAATAGTATATTTGTCAGTGACAAACAGATGCATAAATAAATACAAACATATTTGTCAATGTATACCTGTATGAAACGAAAATTTACTTTGATATTATGCTTATAATACTATTTTTTCAGACAGGCTTAATTAACTGCCAAATTAGGCGTCGTGGACGGAGGTGGAAACATGTACTTAACATTTTTTTTAAACGAATAAAAATTTACATGGGACCGGAACTAGAAACCTATCAGATAAAAGTCCATCTCCATAGCCACTACAACACCAAACCCGCCCCAACTTTTAGTATTATATTCACTTTTAATATAAAAAAGAAAAAGTAGAAGATATTAAAAAACACAAAGTTTCCAGGTTGAGACCGCGACAGTGGTTGGCTAGAAATCAACATTTCTTCAATATTGCAATGAGCCTCTTCAGGGTTGTTATATCATGAAAGCTAATAAAGCAATGAACCTTGATAGAGAAGGTGCGTGGCTGCTTCCTCGCCTCGGAGTACCAACATAGAGCTTCATGCAATAAATCATGTTTCGTTATTGGAATATGTTGTTCACACATACACAGAAGACTTAAAGCAGGAGACTTAAAACTCAATTTCAAAAATTTGACACGATTGCCTAAACTTTTTCTTACCAGAAGTAAGAGAGAAAGCAAAATAGTGGAAATAAGAACAAGTAATATAATAAGAAGGTGGGCCATAATTTTCTCTTTATGGTAACACTAAATTCAAGAAATAGCACACACATCAACGTGCCTGTGTAATCCCAAAGAGTAGAGTGAATATGTTCGGGAATCGTTCAAAAACCTGCTATGATATAAAGATACATGAAGTAAGAGGTCATTTTTTTACCTCCAACGGTTAAAAGAGTTAAAAAGCATGAATGACAGGAAAAAATTCAAAACTGTTTTACTGTACTAAAGTATTTGCTTACAATGATACAATGATAGCTTATGAAAAGTCAACGTTACTTTTCAAAATTCTGTCCTAAAAATTTATTGATTTTACCATAATGTTATGAAAGCAAAAATTTTTCGAACTGACTCAGATTTTTACTTTTTCTTACTCCTAGTAAGAGGAAGTAATGTAATCGTGTCAAATTTTCGATATCGAGTTTTCACCCGAAATATCCATTTTGAGGTCCTCTGAGTCCCAAAAAGTGATTTTTAGAATGGACTGTATGTGCGTGTGTGCGTGTGAATGTATGTGAACAGCATAACTCGAAAATGAAGAATCCTAGAAAGTTCAAACTTGATATTTCGTTTAGGTATCACTATATGATCTGACAATAAATTATATGTCAAAATTCCTCAACAGGGGAAGTCCACTTTACTAAATAATTTTTTCACTTTTTCACGATTTTCTAGAAAATGACTCCGATAATTTTCTTTAAACTTCGTATATTAATACACATACAAAGAGCTACAACTTTTATTTTAAATCTTTCTCTAGGAAAATTCATTTAATTTAATGGCACTTTTGGAGGAGGGGTGGTGTAAGATTTTCCTCTAAAGTGCTACTTCAGTTTATTATACAATTCTGTCATCTAAATAATATTAATTAGAATTAAATGTATAGTTGGAATTCCGTGTTTGAAAAAAATCGGATGTCCGGGATTGCCTTTTTTACCTTACCACTTTACTAAATGATTTTTTTCACTTTTTCGCGCTTTTCTCAAAAATAGCTCCGACGATTTTCTTGAAACTTCCTACAAAAGCTACACATACAAAGTTCTACAACTTTTATTTGTTTATTTAAAACATTTCTCTAGGAAAATTCACTCAAGGACTTTTTAGGGAACGGGTTGGTGGGGTTATATTTCTCCTAAAGAGTTTTTATAGTAGACTAGCTAACCCGACCACGTTTCGCTGTGGCTCAATCTGATTTTTAGGCTTAACCATGCGTGAGTTTGATAATTTATTTGGATGCTTTGGAATACCTTGTCTACTAATTGTTCTTTTGTATGTTGCAGCAATTAGATGGGAAGGTGATTTTTCCCATTTCCCGATTTGTAGGAGCAGTGCCGTTACCGAGTTCGAGTAATTGTCTTCAAAATATGGTAGCTGTTGGTTTGAAGTTGAACTCTCATATTCGTTGTTAAATGAATTTTTTTTACTGTGCTCCAAAGAGTTGAATATTTCAAGCAGGCATGCCATTCATCAGCTGGTGTTGAGCGAGGTATCTTTGGAAGCGTTTGCACCGGAGTCACCGGATAGTAACACCAATGCTCCACCAAATGGAACCTGATTATTTCGCAAGTCTTTCAATGTATTGTCTAATGCTTCCAATGACTTGTTATAAGCCATTGTACACTCATCCCATAGAATGATTTGGCACGCCCGAAGAACCTTTCCCATTCCTGATGTTTTAGAAATGTTACATGTTGGGTTTTCTGCGAAGTGCATGTTTAACTCATGGCAGCTGAATGCGTTATTCTACCTCCTTCCATCAAGAAGCAAGTGTTAACGCAATATCGCCGTTTGAACGGATTTTAGCTCGGAATTTCCCATTTCCGTGGGAACTTTGGAATAGAGGTACTTATAAGTAGTTGAGAAAGAGGTTCAGAGAGTGACCCACCATCGCAACGCGTCTGATTCTGTCTATTTCTGCCAACCTCCCGAAACGCTCGGAGAAGTTCCCGTTTCAGTGGGACCTTCGGAGTAAAAAGTGTATATAAACACTCTTATATAGAAATGCAACGTTGTATAAAAATTCCAAGTCAATCCATCGACTACTTTTCGAGTTTTGTGGCCACAAACATATGGATGTTGAATTTTTATATATATAGATTATACAATTCTACCAACCAAACAAGATTAATTAGAAATAAATAGATGACCGAAATTTCGAGTTTCAAGAAAATTAGTAAACCGGAAATACGCCTTTACTGAACATTTTTTTCAGTTTTCGACGAATTTCATTAAATTTAGTACACTAACTATAAAAGTTGCCAATTACAATTTTGAGAAGTGGAGTAAGACAAAGTTGTGTGAGTGTTTCATACCAGACTTTGATTTATTAAAATATTTCTAATTATTATTGTTATTTAGAAAATATAAAGTTATGAAATATCGAGAAAATCGATTGAATTTACACTCAAAACTTTGTTTCAGCGAGATAGAAATCGATGTTAAAAACATAATTTATCAAACTTTCTATTGAATCAAATAAATTCTATTGGTCATTGGATTTAGCAAGGATTGGAGTTTTTATTGTACTCGTATATTACTGTTTCTATACTTTCCCCCAAATACTGAGTTAAAGTGGATAACTTCCATGACTGTTACGTGATTAGAAGATTGATTTTGTGTGAAGGATAGATTGGTAATAATAATGATAATTTTGTAGTCATTGTAGGAAAGTAAAACGGAAAATTACGTTGGTGGTCATTTAAGGTGGTGAAGGTTGATTTTCCATTTGATTTCTACTTTAAATTAAATAGATTTATTTCATTTCCTATTCATTACAACAGAAGATCAACGATAAGCGTAGACTAAACATTATAAAGAAAGTGAATTTATTTAATAGATAAAACATTGTGTGTATTAATAAATAAGTATTTATAATAAATAAGTATTTAAAACGCGTGTGTTTATTTCAGTTTTATGAAATATTATTCCAACGATAGTGGCAAGACGGTGTCTGAATGCTTAAAATCCCGTACAAATACTATTCTGCTTATTTCTTCATAACATCAATATTTTTGAAAATGTAGATGGGTCCGCAATGCTGGATAACATCTTGTATTTTATCTGACCGGTTTTGGATTTTCATCCATCGTCAGAGCAAATTTATTAATCAGAGCAACATGTTGTTTCTGTTAAATACCATACTTGTTTGGCTTGTTGACTGTATGTGCGGCAGGTTATATAAGTTTATGTTACTATGTGTGTGTGTGTGTGTGTGTGTGTGTGTATAATGACAACTTTTTAACTTTCCTTAAACTTTGCATTGAATTTTTATAAACTATATCTTTTCTTATTAATATAGTGTTGTCTTAAAATTTATTATCCCCCCCCCACAATAAAAATGACTTGATAAAACACTGCATTGCAAAAATTTAATTATAAAGTATTCTTCAAAACATGCTATTTATTATACACCATTTTTATAATGTCTAATCATAATTTATAATAATTCCATTTTGTCATTAATTACACCCACATAGTAATATAATCTTATAACTTCCCCCCCACCTATATACAACCATCAAGTGTGAGTGTAGCAGAAATATTACGTTGAAGTGAACTCCTCTAAATGAACTTAATAAATTTGCTATGACGATGGATGAAAATCAGAAACTGCTCAGGAATATGAGAGGTATGCATGTGTGATGGATGCTAGAAACATATTTTCTTGGAAAAATATTATTTCAAGAATATCCTAACATTCAAAAGGGTAATAACCCAGGTAGAAGAAGTCCAGATACAAGGAATAGTTCAAGAACCTTGTTAGCAATTGTGTACCCCTTCTTCTCACAGGAGAAGATTTGAAATAACAATTAGAAGACATTCTTTCAATATAGTTTGTGGTAGACACCGAAGTAGAACACTTGTTTTTCGCTCTCTTAGCATCAGTGCATATTAATAAGTTTGTAATATCTTGCAAATAACTTGTAGTTATTATTGCAATAGAATATATTTATTGTTTGCAGTGGTGACTACTTTCTGGTTTCTGATACTTCACTCTCTTAAACATATATTATTATTATTCCCAAAAGGGGAGGGAAGTAAACCCTACGCTATCCAAAGCCCCCTCGGGCCCATATAGCTGCCCCTAAAGAATACCTACCACTGGGACTAGAATGAAAATCCAGGCCCAGGTTTTAACCATCTAAGTTTCACAACAGACCGAACAAATCGGACCAAAACCTTAAAAGGACACAGCTTAAGATCCTCTACCGACATCCTATTCCGGCCGAAGGTCCTAAACCTAATCTCCTCACAACCCAAACAATTCGTCATCAAATGCATGGGTGTTTCCTCCTCAGTTTCACAAACTCTACAAAAAGGGTCAGGCACAAGTCCCATTATATAGAGATGTCTCCTTAAACCACAATGCCCAGTGAGGAATCCAACCAGATACCTGAGGGAGGTCCGTGAAAGACATCGGACCCCACTACTCAAAGCTCCGTCCGGGCCCCCCATAAGGATGAGTGCTGTGAGGTCATCCACGTCTGAAAGCCCGACAAACATGTGTCAGAAGACACACCAACAGCAGGCTCTGGACCAATGAAAGGGAGAGAGGCACCTAATTTGGCAAACCTATCCACCTCCTCATTCCCAAAAATTCCCATATGACCTGGAACCCAGACCAGAAGCACATCCTTTAATGAAGAAAGATCTTCCAGTCTTCTAGAACATTCCAACACCAATCTGGAAGTGAAGACACATGAATTAAGCGCCTTCAACGCAGCCTGGCTATCCGAGCAGATACAAACACCTTTTAAATTAGTGTTACGCACCCTCTCATCCAAAATACAGCAAAGAATTGCATAAACCTCAGCCTGGAAAACGGTGGCCCACTCACCAAGAGGCGCTACCAAATGATCTCCCGTCTCAAAATAGACGGCAGCCCCAGACCTACCATCCATCCTGGAACCGTCCGTGTAGCATCGGAGATAATTCTCAGGAATCACACCAGACGGACCCAGGGTTAACCAATCTTCCCTAGAAGGCAACCTAACCCTGTAGGAATGACCAAAGACAAAAGTCTTCAAATTCCTATCAGAAGGGAAACCCTTAAACATATATACTTACAAGCCCTTTTACGAAACCGCTCAAGCCACTTCAAACTACAACAACACATGCAACGACGGATAAAATACCAGATATCAATGTTTTTCTTGATGTATGTATACACTTATAGCCTATGCAAAGCATACTATAGGGTACTTCGTACTAGAGGTATTAAAGAAGCTTTAGGAACAGGAATTTCACATCTTTTTTTTAATGGTATTAAAGCCTAATAATATTCTCGAAAGGATTGTTAGTATTGTAGAGTTAAAATTAACGTATATCTGCAACCTAGATCATATTTGACAAAGTCTTGGACAAACAATGTATTATATTACATTCTATTATTGCCGTAAGATACTTATCTTATTAGTTGGAGAGAAATTATTGCGAACATGACGAATTTTTGAAATTGAGATGCCACTTGAAATATACGTAAGTATTTGATCCGCTCAACTCCAATTATAATGTGGTCAAATCAGCGTAGTTCTGGATCTAGAAACTCCTTGGTATGCAAGACCATAGACTACCTAAGTTAGGCTTTTTGAAGCTAAAAAATATTCATTTAGCCATAAGCACTCGATGAAGTACAACTGGTTTTCGCAGATGGATTATTTATTGAGTTTGATTGGCTCAAATGACATCCTACTTGAAACAGACTCCACAGTCTAAAAATTCTATCTCTGGAACACTAAATAGATATAAGGAATTCCAAAAGTTAAAAGACCTAGAACTAATACTCTCAGCAAAGTACAGCCCTATTGATAACGATATACTTGCCTCAAGTTCGGTTTGCCAATATTCTAGTGAATTGAATTTAGCATTTGTTATAGTGAAACTAGTCACACAATTGAGGCTTTCGAGCAATTACCAGATCAAATTGTCAGTGAAAAAGTGTCGCACTTCTAATAAAACCTAAGGAAATATGCACAATATGCTGGCGTAATGATGCGGAAGATTTGTACCACTTAATAGTAGTTTGTCCGGTTTATGAATCTCTTCGTAATTAGTACACACCGCATTTTAAGAATGTTTCAGTGGAGCAGTTCCACAATGTGTTCGTTTTTAAGTATGAAAATGAAATTAAACAATTATACATTTTCACAATTAATTGCCTCACAACACGATCATTATGATAAATGAATAGTTTACAGTGTGAGAGATTGATTATATACGTATATCGCCACTTTTTGTCGGTTTATCTTCCTGTATTTATAAATTATACACTTGTTATTTAAATATGGATACAATGCAGTGTGCTGTGTATTTACTGTTACTACTCTACATTTTGTGTTGTATTGTTATATATTGTATTGTTTATATATTTTAATCTCTCTTTTCTTACTATGTTGTCCACTGTATTTGACCAGTCTTCATTTGTATAGGGTATGTCCCCAAGACAAATTATTATTAATAAATAAATAAAATAAAAATACGTAAGTTTTAAGATCGTCTAAATACGAAAAAAAAAATGTTTTTAGCCAATGGCCAGTAATTTATCCAATGGGATGTAATTGAAAATATCACAAAACTAAAATTTGCAGGATGCTGCATCCGAGAGAAATTTTTTGTTCAAAATCCGTCAACCTCAAGTGCGATTTTATTGAATGTTTTTGTGATTTTCTCGTAAACTGCTCAAATGATTTTTTTAAAATTTTTTTTATAAATTTTACTCACAATCTGACTAAAGGCCTATCACTTTGTAAAATTGAGTTTTTAAGGAATCTGGAGCAAATTTAAACTTTCCTTCCAATACCATGTTAAGGGATTGATAGAATTCCGTGTATGAAGACAATTTAAACTAATCGAAAATGCGAATCTTACGTATTTATTCATTGGAATTTTCTCGAAAATGGCACGTTAAGATTATACTTGGAATGCCTATTATATTGCATAATTAATATAATTTTGCTGAATAGTTCATTTTGTCATTCTGGAGAACCCGTGAACAATGTATACCTTTAAACTTCCTATACAGATTTTTCTCATGGCTGGCCGACAGGAAGAGCTATAGATTCATTCAGGAAAATCTTAGGCATAACGAACAGCTAATGAAAGTGTCACATTTATGTAGGCTAAGGCTAACTAAATTCCAAACAAAAGTCTAAAATTGAAGGAAACTTATAATTCAGAGCAATAAGAGATTTAATGTGAATGCCAGCTATTTCTTAACAATTTTTTTTTTATATATACTTGATATTGAAAACAACAGGGCCGAATACATTGAAGCACGTAAAAGATACTGTAATAAGTAATAATTAATTGCAAAAAAACAATTTGCACGAAATTAAAGAAATGAATTCAATTACAACTTGAAAGAGTTTTAAAGTGTAATTCAATTATGGAAATAGAATGAATTGAAGAATTTCACAACTTATTCTCGCTCAATCGTAAAAAATGATGAGAGATAAACTTTCCCAAGTCGCGTGGAAAATATTTTTGATGATAAGGAAATAAGTAACGAAGAGGTAAAAAGCTGTGCTTTAAAAGTAATTAAATAAAAAAACAATTGTGTGGTTTGTACGGAATTCCAAGCATGTTTTGGATGAAATTGTATATCAATTGTATGACAACATACGTATTGTGAACGATGTTCTGTCAAGATTTTTTTAATAAATTTTTTGAAGGAGGTGATTTTTTTTTTTTCGGAAATATGGAAGAAAATATAAAGAAAAACTGTCATTAGGAAGTTTTAAAACTTTAATTAATAAATTACCTGATTTAAGTCTTAAGGAAATGTTTAATATATTTTATTTTATTACTTAAACCAGTAATTAAATATGGAGTTGATTTTGAAGTTTAGAGAGATAGTTCACAACAAGACTTACAGCGTTTAATAATTTTACAAATATTATATTAAATTACCAAAACTTAATTAGTATGATTTACTAGGCGAGAAAGGAATTAGGCCTTTTAAAACAGAATGCTTATTGCAAATGTTTAATTTTATTGTACTGTAAAATATAATAGACATAAACAGTTAATTTATAATTGCCAATTGTTAGTGGTATCATGAATCCGAAAAATGCTTTTTCCAACATAATATATATAGAAAGAGATCTGTTAATAATATGTGACTATGGCTATCTGTATGAACAAAAACAATTAATTGGCGAAAAATCATCACGAAACCTCAAATTTGACATCAAACGAGAGATCCGCGATTTACTCGAAGCGATCTTTCTCTAAACTCGTTATACTTATTGCTCTTATATAAGTAAGATTATCGGTATTTTATTTGTTGCATTTTTGTCGAAAGTTTGTTTTAAAATTAGTTCTTTAGGCTTTGTTCTAAATTGCCATTTCATTGCAATACTTCTTGTTCTATCATTTAAAAATTTATAAAGATTTATAGATAGTGGTACGGCTAATAGATAGATTAATCTCTCCTCTATTGTTATTGCACCGTTAATAAAAATAAATAAAGAGATCTGGTTCTTTTAGAATGGGCAGGGTTTTAACATAGAATAAGAAGAAGACTGACAAACTTCCAATAATATAATGGGAAAGATGAAAATATTTGTATCTATTAATGAAACCTAATTTTATTTTATGGTATATTATCTCTCTCGCTTAAAATAATAGAGTAAAGACTTGAGATATGCCTTTGTTTTCCGTGCTCAAATAACACGCTCTGGTAGATTATGGCTCTGGTCGATGGGAAAAATGATGTTGCTGATGATGATGGTACGCTGGTGTACAAAAGGTTGAAGAGGATGGTAGTATACAAAAGACGTACAAAAATAAAATTAATAACAAATTCAACAAACTGATATGCGCACTAGCTGAGCTCCTGTCTTTAAAGATGAGGATGACTCTTTCTTCAAAAGCGAATTTCGGTGACAATTCGTTAAAAATGAGAATTTTACGTATTTATTCTTTGGAATTTTTTCCGAAAACGGCTTCTTAAGATTACATTTTGAATGCCAACTACGCAAACATAAACATATCATTTTTATTTTATTTATAATTTTGCTAAATAAGTTCATTTTGTAATTCTGGGGAATCTGTGAACAATGTTTATCTTTAAACTTCCTATACAAATTTTTCTCGTGGCTGATCGACAGAGCTGTAGATCATTCAGGAAAATCTTAGGCATAAAAAACAGCAAGTAAAAGTGCCACATTTATGTAGACTAAGGTTAACTAAATTCCAAACAAAAATCCAAAATTGAAGTACGGACGAGTGAGAGACAGAATCAACACACACTAACAGCGAAGGAAAACGTAACAGTGATTTGATATTAATAGCGAAAGATAATATAATGGTTATTTGGTACGATTGGATATTCGATTATTCAAATTTTAACTTTGCCTTATTTATTCACTTTTCGAACGCTCCAGATAGATATATATTATATCAAGGATACTAATGCATAATTGTATGAAACCTTCTATACAAAATTGGATTTTTTTATTATCAATATCAATCTAAACAATGAAGGAACTTTTATCAATATAATTTATAAAAAAAAAGATACCTGTTAGATGCCACATTAGCACTACCCTCTCTTACTGCAGTTTTCACCATTATTTCTGATATATTTCCTTTAATGTTGTAATTTTTACTTTTTCCTTAATTCCTTATTTTGCCTGGCTTCATTCTCCATCATGGAGCTGGGATTACCAAAACACATTAAAATGGCAATTTTGTGAAAAGCGTGATTTCCAGTTCCCCAGAACAATCGATTTTCCCGGAAAAACCTTTGAAACAAAAGTGATGTAAAAAATCGGATTTTCGTAGAAACATAAAATTTGGGGCAGCTCATTAAATTTTTGATACCATAAGATTGTTAGAATTATATTATATTGAGAGAAATGATTGTTTAGAGAGAAAAAAAAAAACGTAACTTTTCGTTTAGAGAAAAACTCCCTAATTTGGTAGTTGGACGTTAAGCCCGCCTAAAAAATAATAGGTATTACAATACAATACAAATAGAGAAAAACTCCTTCTCAACAACTCCCTAAAATGATATTCCCTGTGAAATATTTCAAATAAAAGTAATAGAACTAAATTTATATGTGGCATTACAAAGTTAAAAGAAAATCACAAAAAATACGCCTCTCGCCTATAGCGCCATGAGCGACCCTCTTCGTCTACTGCATCCTTCCCAGGATAAGAAAATTCCTTAGGAATCAAGAGACGGTATATTCTCCAGGTAACTGCCCATGTCCCTGAATCTTCTCAGAATGGTGGCATTGTCCGTTAGGAGATGTATTAGAGTTTCCTTCAATTTTTTTTAATTTTATAATCGCTAGTGAGTCAATAAGAATGAGTTTACTGAGCGACATTACTTTGCTCTGGTCGATATCGAAACCCTGGTCAAGAATCTTTGCTGTTTCTGTTCGGTATGGTTTCTCTCGAACCGAACTAAAATCCCCTGGTCCTGGACTCTCTATAACCTAACTGATCCCTGCACTTCTCCTGGTAGTAGGCAATGCACTTCTCGTGGATAAAGCGCTTCTCCATGTCGATGTTCTCAGTTTGATCAGGATTTAATTGTGGGTTCCAGGATGTATGCTAGGTTGCTGCTCTTTTTTGAAGGCCAGGATATCTGCATACCGAGCATATCATGCGACCCTGCGTCATCGACAGCAAGCAACTCCTCGTAGCTTACATAATCCTTCATCCCTTTCATTAACTCCATGAAAGCGTGTTTAACAAGGTAGTGCCGGCGAGTGACAAGAAGCATGTTGTGTCGGCAAATTACCAAGCAAGTGGGCTGGTGAATCATTCTTCCTGCATCATCGGCGGCAGAGTGATCCAACACCTCTTGACGTTTGCGCGGCAACCGCCGGAACTCCATGGAGAGGAGCATAATTCAAGTGAGTTAGTCTACTCGGAGCCCGAGAGTAACTTCTTATTGCAAACAAATTGAATGACTTTTAGGGTTATCCCTAAAGTGGCATACTACCACACCTTGCCACTTATTCGCAAACTACTATTCGAAAGAATTCTCACTCAGACTTTAGCGAATTCTTTTGATGGTCACTAGTTCCTGAGGACTTTTAACTAAAGCCTAACCACGCACAGACTTGATTCGCCCTCATAGTCAAATATTCGTTAGGAAAGACAGTATTTTGAAACTTTGACAGCTTGCAATACTTTCTCCATGAGAAAATAAAAGAATGTAAAAAAATTATGAGAATATAAGAAAACTTATTTTCTTAAAAAACAGAAATAGACCAAGTTAATTTCTTATTATTGCTCTATCACTTAAAAAATGTTTTAATTGTTATAGGAGTAATCAAAATTAGGGGTTTATTTGTGGAAAATCAAACAAGAAATGACATTGTACAGATTTTTTTTTCAATTTATAACAAACAAACAAACAAAAAAAGATAAAAGCACAGGAATTTCAGTAAGAATGCATTGCTCAAATAACTGTAGCATTTAAACTAGAGGCTTAAGGGAGGTAATATGGTACCCAGGCATGAGAGCTATCCACGCTTTAGATATGTGGAATATTACACAGAGGATCAACATCGCTTTATACAAACACCCACTTTTATTACTTTCACTAATTTGTTATATAGTTTTTCATCTACTTTAATTTTATTTTCTGATTTCTATTTAATTCTGTTTTTCAATTTGGTGAAATAGTTTTATATTCTCTAGTGTTGGAATAATAATGTATTTTCTTTTTTTTTAAACTAAGACTGTACTAACCTTATAAGAGAAGTCAACTTGGCCTAAATTCTTATTCTCCTGGTATTTCCTACCCTAGTAACATTACAACTATCACAGTAACATCTCAATATTAATATAAGGATACACAACATTCGCTCTAATATTAGTTGTAGCTTGCAAATATTCGGCTTTAGTTTATTGTGGGTCAATAAACAGTTTGCCACCACATATATATGAAATTCTTCAACACTTTTACTTCGCCACACTTTAGTGTAATGCCTAGCGGACTCGCCTTTGGTGAGAGAATTTTATTTCTCGCCTTTGGGTTTGATTCTAGGGAGGGTAAAATCGTGTTCACCCAGCATCGTGAAAAAAAAACGAAGAATGTAACTAAATTCTTTGTTTTTTCATCTTACAATTAAAAAATTTGTTTGTTTACTCACCTACTAAGATTATTGCTCGAAATACAGCCATCATTTTTCCATGTCCTGCACCCAACTGTTAAGTCAACAATTTTATGTCCTTCCGATACTTGGAGCAAAAAAGTCCAAACATGCCGTTTTCACCTCCTCCGTATTTTTTTAACATGTAAAAAGTGGGCCATCGAGGGAGATGGTAATCAGAGTGTGCCAAATTTGCGCTGTAAACTGCATGAGGGAAAAGCAACAAAAATTCAAATCTTCAATTACTAGGAATGTTTGATGTGACGTGTGCGGCCGTGGTTATCTTGCTGAATGAGTAAAATTTTTTCAATGAACTCAAGAGAGTTATTTTGCAGCCCAAATGGAAAGTACGCGTTTTAGCGGAAAAGAGTAGAGTTCGGATCTAATCGCACAACCGTCAGGAACTAGCTCAAAATGACTGAGGCCCGCGCGCAGATCCACCACACGCACAGCATCACTTTCTTCTCAAATCTTTCTCTTCGGGAGACAATTCAGCAGTTTGGGCTGTTCTAATCCATTGTGATTCACCTGAGGTTGGTGCAAGGATCTATCTATCTCTATAGAAGAAGTGTTGAATCTAAGGAAAGAGGACGTCCTAGATGAAGCTTACTTTCCAGGCTCATATCAAAGTTTTTTGAACGAGAGAGGTTCTCTGTACAGCGCCTTCCATCCCTACTTCATTAATTTCGGAAACGGCGTTTGTGGCAGTAGCGTTATTTAAAGTAGTGATGCTAGCCCGTGATTTCTAGTTTCAAGGAGGTCATTCTTAAATCGCTCATAAGTCGCATAGATTTTCCACAAGCTGATATATAATCCTAAACTGTAATGGATGTGTAGGGCGGAGAGAATTTGTGTCGTTGATGAATAAGACGTAGACTTGGTTTAACACTAGTTAACTAATATATTAATAAGTAGAGACAGACTGCCTGGACTTTATAATAAAGAAATGTTTAGGGTAGAGCGGTCAGAGTAATGACACCTAGCGATTGGATGTATTGAATTGAATTCTCAACTGTGTTTTACTGTGTTTCATGGATTGTCCCCGTCGCTATATTTATACAGCTTCTCCAACTCCAGTCGAGAAAGTGGTTGAGATTCTCTTGCTCTCTTTGCTGTTTGCTTTCTTGCTGTTACATTAAAGTAAAAGAGGTACCTTATAGGAAACTTTTGGTAAACTAGTGTTTATTAAAGTAACTTTCAGTAAACAGACGTTGAGGATTAACAGAAAAACAAAACACGAAAGACTTCTGTTACACTGACAAGTCAATATTTATTGTTATACATTTTTGCATTTATTACAATTAACATATACTTATTTAAAAAAAAAAAAAAAACAGTATATAATTTTAAAGCACTTGCTTATAAAAATCGTAGCAAAAAAAGGAAGATATTGTATACGTTCTTTTATTATCATTATTGTTAATAATATTGGTTTCTTGAAGTATCCTTACTCAGGCCTCTCCACACATACAAACAGTCCCCACAGAAATCACAGCAGTGCAATCATTTATCCTTAAAACCATTCCCACAGATGAGCAGCCCTTAAATGTAAATGTTTAAAGATGAATTTATTTTATATTTTCCAGCTACTACACTGAAAGCATACTTTCGGAATAGGTGCGGGAATATTAGTAGTTGAATATCGCTTAGTTCTCGCTTGTTATCACGGAAGGCTGCAAGAAAACCGGAATGGAAGAAGAGTGAGTGCAAACAAATCTTTATTTCTCAAATGGTTCTGAAGAATTCCCACTGATATCTCCACTTTGGCAACCGTAACTGTTTTCAGGTCATTGTAATTTGATTTGTCTGCTATGCCAGAATCAGAGGCCAACCGATGAACCTGTCCAATCGAATCGTATTTCACCTCTCCCACTTTTTAAAAAACATTTTTATTAAATATCGTTCTAAAACTCATGACATGTAATTTCTTAGCCGTCTGAGAGCAAATGCTAAAATGAACTCCCATCTATCTCCAGTCAAATCAAAAAATAGTGCGGTACATTTTGGAAGACAAAACAGTCTTCTAAAAACCCAGTCACTAGCGTTTTTAGCTTACTTGACAAACTGGAGGAGCTCTCCCATATAATAAAGTAGTTTTTACAATAGTAACTAAAAACTTTTATTTCAAGCCATAATAACCCACCTGAGTGCGATTAGGCCAAACCAAGAAAAGCATCAATAGCATTAGTTCCATAAAGGCCGTCATTTCGATGCCTCCAATAATAATCCCACAGAAAAGATAATAACCCCTAGGAATGCGTATGCTTTAACAACCTCAATCTGCTCCCCAGAGTACTCAGAGAAACTAAGTTTTTTTTGCTGCTATGACCTCCGCTGGAGACCTTGAGTATTTTGGTCCTACTTACATTTATATATGTAAATTATTCTCACTAAAATAAATAATATTCAAGAAGATTCAAGCTATGATATAATGCTATCATACCACATATAGTACTAATACTACATATTGACACTATTACTACATATTAGTATACTAATATAGTACTAATATAGTATACTAATATGAAGTACATATTATTATAATTTTACATGTACAGAGGAATCGTTACAATACCCAATTTACTGGGACCTAAACTTTTCCTTTTTATTTAATCAAGGCGCATCAACAAATGGTCATTAGTGGGCGGGCGGATTCCTTCTCATTGCACTACTAGCCTCCGGACAGTGATCTTTCGTTACAGACAACACTCTCAATCAACGGACATTGAGCTATAGGGGCTCCCAGAAAGTAAAAATCTATGAGCGCACAGCTGGAGTCGAACCCGGGACTTCCACGTGGGAGTTCAATGTGCTAACCACTGAGCTAGTCCCTTCCCGTATTGTAAGTTATATTTATCATCGCTCTTGTACTATTTTATTTTATAAAAAAAAATTGTTAGAAAAGCAAATGATCAAATTTAGTTTCTAAAATTTGAAGACATTGTAGATATATATCTTTGGAAGCAATATTAGTTTCAATAAAACGCTTTTTAATCTGTGAGCTCGTTTATTATAAAAATCTAATCCTCCTTCAAGACATTTTTTCGATTTCTATTGTTAAAACAAAATACCATCATTGACAGTAAATAATTGGTAATGTAAAACTTTTGTTGTAAGTGATTGTAATTTAAGACCCGTCTTAGTGGATTCTGTCCCCTCTCAATGACCAACGGTCACAATTAATTAAAACGCCCTCAGAACAACCACAATTTTGTAACTCAATACTTAAGACAGGGATATTAATATTATTAATTATTTAAGTCTGCAATTACTTTAAGTTTATTACAATTTTAGAAATATAAAGGAAAGCACTTAATTTACATTTATATACATTAATATCTAAAGTTCAACCTGATTTATAACAGACTAACAACTTTAATGCTGAAACCATTTATTACAGAAGAACATTAAGGGATATAGTTAGACTTCAATCAATGACAGAAAACTGTTATGACAAAATGCTTGGTTTCAGATCTTTTACTTTTTTACATAACTTTACTTTTCTACATTTCATTTTGTGTAGCCGACAGTGCAAATTCTGCAAAAATTTCTTCCTTATCAAAATCTTGTTATCTATATTTCTATCCACATTACACTTATACTGCCCTTGCATTATGTGTTCATTAGCGTTTCCCCCACTAACTTTGATTTCAAGTATGTCTTTTATAGAACTCTTTCCCCAGTGAAATTTATTTGGAGGATGTTGCTTGATGGACTTGCCCATATTGATTGTTGTAGGGGATTATCGCACTGCGACCTCAATGATCTGTTGTGCACCACGGAGCCTTCTCAGTGCCCTGGCGGCCTCCGAGCAGTGTACTCTAGTTACAGACAGCACTGCCCATCACCGTACAGTAGAGGCTCCTAGGAAGAGAAAATCTAAAAGCAGCATGCTAGATTCGAACCCAGAACCTCGCGTTGCTAGTCCAGCGTGCTACCACTGAGCTAAACCCTTCCTTCTCCCTTGGCTTACGCCAATTAATTAGGCATGGAGCGCCTAGTTTGTTACTGTGTTTGTCCTTGTCTGTAAAGTGTAGAGTGTATGTAGTTTAAGTGTATTGTGTAATGTTTGACGAATTACATGGAGTACTGAGCTGTGGTAATCCGTGGGGTCGCTACTATCCAAGTATACCCCTTGCGGGCATGGACATGCCCATATTTCCAGCTTCACATACTACAAAATGAGGATGTTTAATCAATGAGGACTGTGAACAAATCCCAAGTTGTGTACAAAGCCCTAGAACATATTCGGAACTACAATGAACCTAAGAAATATATTATTTACTCCGATTCAAGGAGCTCACTGGAGATGAAAGGCAATCGGGACTCCGACAGTTTGTTGATTCAGTGCATACATACGCTCTTGGAAGAACTATGCCTGCGAGAAAATGAAGAGGTCTCCTTCATATGGATTCCCGGTCATGTAGGGATAAGAGGTAACGTATCTGCCGACAAAGCTGCTAAAGAAGCGGCATCAATGTCTTGTAGAGACGAACGTGTCCTTGCAGTCGATTGGAAAGCTTTTCTAAAAAAACAAAATCTTTCCAACTGGGAAAAGGAATGGCAATCAGTGCAGCTGTCAAATAAACTAAGGAATATCAAGAGTACCACAAAGAAATGGTCAACCTCAAATCGAGAGTCTCGGCGAGAAGAAGTTGTCCTAGCGAGAATGAGACTCGGTCACACCATGTTGACACACAGCCACATATTCCGAAGAGAACCTCAGCCGGTATGCAGCGCTTGCAATACGACAATAACGGTCCCGCATATTCTATTGGAATGTTCGAAATATGTAAACGCGCGGGGAAAGGTAAATTTGCCGACCATCTTACAGATGTATTAGGAGACAATGAGGGCAATATCAATAAGACTTTCGAATATCTTAGGGAGGTTCATCTATTTCATTTGTTGTGAAACTAGCTGTACATATGTATGTGTTTAGTTGTTTGCTGGTGTCTTGTGTATAGGTATTTATTTTATAAGTGATATAAAGGAGTAGATTGTGGGTTTGCTGTAGAAATTGTTATACTGGTGGGTATGGATTGCATCCCGGATGAGTCCTTACAAATTAGCAACAAATGCAAAGGACCATAGCTGTTGTGCACCTTAAAAAATCCAGAAAAAAAAATCAATGAGGATTGAATGTATCCAAATATTGTATTTGAAAACTAAGATTTGGCTCAAGAAATATTTGTGAATTCTTCAAACCCATTCATAGAAGGAAAAAAAAACACGGTTGGCGCAACAATTAAGGGATAAGTGTTGCCAGGTGGCAATTTTCACTGGTGAGCGTGTAGTAAGGCATATTGCGTTCCCCACCGTCGTTTAGTGCTGTCCGTACCTACTTAGGTTCACTTATCTCACAATTCTATGTCAACACGTATCTTTGTCCTCACAGGAATCGAATTTTCAATTCTTACATCAAATGCGAGTCGTTTGCCGCTAGACCAATGTGTGAGGACCATTTTCACATTAAGGAATCCTTAAATAAAAGCAGCCTGATCTTTAATGGAATATAATATATATATATATATGAGTATATATGATTTTCGTCTTGATCACAACACGAATGAACAGACAAGCAGGCAATGTTTCTAAACAATATATTAATCATCATCAAAAATTACCCAATCAAAACTCAATCAAAGGACATCCAATAATCAAGAAACAAAATACAATTGATTTAAACATATTTGTTTCAATTCTTTCGTTAAAACTAGTAAGACTGCAACCCTGTTGTAATCCTCTATACAATACCTACATATTTACAAGATTAGCAAGTTTTGTTTTTTTTTATTTATAACAAACTAGGCATAATATTTATATCAGATATATATGTATCAGAAGAAGATTCTTTATTTTCTATTAGTCCCAGTGGTGGTCAGTTGCTTTATAGTACTATGTAAATTATATGTAATACGCAATCTTCAGTTTAGTATATGATATTATAAGTTTTACATTAAGTGACTTGAATTTGTTATAGAGATGTTCACAATATAATATTTGGTGAAGTCATGATTACTTTCAGGTAATTCATAATAACGCAAGGAAATATAAAATGAGATGATTTGTAAAACGTATTATGTTTTAAATTGAACGATTTCACAAGAGCGAAGATTTTATTATATGTTTTCTTCTTACATATTATCATTAGTTTTTTTTTTTTTTAATTGCCGTTTGTTACTTAATGTAATTGTTATGCCTTAAACGAAAACAATTTCCAAGCAATATTTTTGTCTTTGTCGGGATTGTTCTTGAATCTTTTTTCTGGGCCATTTTAATATACTAAGTGAAATGTGGCATTTTCTATTATTCAAAGAAAGTTTTGTATTTTTCATTTCAAATTGTTTATGAAATATATAATTATATATCCAAAATATACATATTTTTTTTTCTGGATTTTTTTAAGGTGCACAACAGCTATGGTCCTTTGCACTCCTCTGCTATGGTTTCTAATTTGTAAGCACTCATCCGGGATGCATATCCATACCCACCAGTCTAAAAATTTCTGCAGCAAACCCACAATCTATATCACTTATAACCCCAAATCCCTTATATCACTTATAAAATAAATACCTATACACAAGACACCAGCAAAAAACTAAACACATACATATCTACAGCTAGTTTCACAACAAATGAGATAGATGAACCTTCCCTAAGATATTCGAAAGTCATTGATATTGCCCTCATTGTCTCCTAATACATCTGTAAGACTTGTCGGCAAATTTACCTTTCCCCGCGCGTTTACATATTTCGAACATTCCAATAGAATATGCGGGAACCGTTTATGTCGTATTGACAACGCTGTCATAGCCGCGGAGATTCTCTGCCGGAATATGGATTGGCTGTGCGGGGGAGGGCGCAACTGGCGTGTGACCGAGTCTCATTGCGGGATCGCTAGGACAACTTCTTCTCGCCGAGACTCTCGATTTAAGGTTGACCATTTCTTTTTGGTACCCTTGATATTCCTTAGTTTATTTGACAGCTGCACTGATTGCCATTCTTTTTCCCAGTTGGAAAGATTTTGTTTTTATTAGAAAAGCTTTCCGATCGACAGCAAGGGCACACGTTCGTCTCTACAAGACATTGATGCCGCTTCTTTAGAAGCTTTGTCGGCAGATTCGTTATCTCTTGTCTCCACATGACCGGGAATCCGAATAAAGAAGACTTCTTTATTTTCTCGCCGGCATAGTTCCAAGAGCGTATGTATGCACTGAATCAACAAACTATCGGAGTCCCGATTGCCTATCATCTCCAGTGAGCTCCTTGAATCGGAGTAAATAATATATTTCTTAGGTTCATTGTAGTTCCGAATATGTTCTAGGGCTTTGTACACAGCGAATAACTCGGCTGTAGATATGCTTGAGATATTGCTTAATGGGAAGTTGT
>JAAEAF010005915.1:0-25635 GCA_011037195.1 Triatoma infestans
ACATACACACACATGACAGACCATTTTCTGAAATTCACTTTTTTTGGACTCAGGGGACCTTAAAACGTATTTTTCTGGTGAAAACTCGAGATCCAAAATTTTTCACGATTTCAAGCAAGAGAAGGTTTGAAATATCTGATTACGGATTTTAAAAATACTGGCTTTGCGGTGATAGAAAAGTCGCTGGGAAGGTAGAATCATGGTTTGATCTTCTAAATAGCCACAATATTGTTATTTATATTTAAATAACTTCTTCCATAATAGAGTCTATTTTGCATATTTTAAGTAATTTATAGTGTTACCCAATGCAATGAGAAAGTATATAAAATCTAATAGCATTCCAGATTTTTACTTTCTCTTAATATTGAGTAAATATAGCGATCGTATCATCAAATTTTTGTTATAGTTTTCTACCGAAATATAGGTTTTGAGGTCCTCGGAGCCCAAAAGAGTGGTTTTTTGAAAATTCTCTCTCTTCTCCCTCTCTCTTAATAGGTATTTTTTTAAGTCAACATCATAGCTCAAAAACGAAAAATCGTAGGAAATGCAAACTCGACATTCCATAGGGACTGGACAGAAAGATAACTATCAAATTCCTCAATCGAAAGTACCATTTTACTAAAATGCATTTTTCAGTTTTTTTTTTGCGATTTTCTTAAATACGGCTCTAACGATTTTCTTCAAACTTGGAATATCAATTACATATAATAAGAGCTATAATTTTTATTTGAAACATTTCACTGGGAAAAATTCATTTAAGGGCTTGTTGGAGAGAGGTGTAGTTATGCTTTCTTCTAAAGAGCTATTTTAGTTTATTATACAATTACTTCATCTAATTAATTAATTAAAATAATATTACTTAAAATTCAATATGTTATCAAAAATGCAGAATTTGTAATAAAGCGGAACAGCGTTTTTACTGAACGTTCTTTTATATTTCGCGTTCTTATATTTTCTCCATTCAAACCATTAAATAAAATGCATAATGCCTATAAAAGGCAGAGACAAATCATTTAAGGAATTTTGGTAGAGGGCTTAGGTTATTCTTCCTTCACAAAAGTGATTTTATTAAGTTTGTATTGATATAATATGGAAGACAACTAAACATCTGGTAACAAAATTTGTCATTTACATCTGTGAAAAGAAGAAAAGTAGTGTGAGTGTTTCACACGAGTTTTTTTTTATTATTATGGAATATGCTGCATAAAATGGATTATTTTATATATATATAAAAGAACATATATGAATAGACCGTGTAGAACATTTTTACAAAAGAACAGAAAATTGAAAAAGGTATTCTAGTTTTTTATGTACAGGGAGCTTTCTCATAGCTGAGACGCCGTTGTAATGGATATCTGAAAGCAATTCATTTATGAATGAAAAATCAGCCTGTGTGACTTATTAATAATGTACTTCGCCAACACAAAAGCCAAGTACTTATAGATTAAGAGTGCCATTTCCGACACACACAGATATAAGAGCGGCGGTAGCATTAAGTAAATTTCCAGGCGAACTACTAGGAAGAATGTCTTCGTAACGCCTTTAGAATACAGTAAAACGGTGAAACCACCTACAACTGGAAAGAACTGGATGTCTGTGCCATCTACTATTCACTAATTGTGGTTACCTAACACTTCTCCCTCTCCTGCACAACTTCTTCACTCTATTTTCACCTTTTCTCCCATCCTATTATTTAATTTCCATTTACTAAATTAACATCAAATAAATAAACTTTTTAGCAATATATAATTCACATTTTTAAGAGATTTAATAATTTCCTGAATTAAACTCCTGAGAAAAATGTTGAAAATATTATGTTTGCTTAAGAGAGAATTTTCTTTTCTTAAATTATATAGTTAATTACAAAAATTTTCTTTATTTCCTAAAATGCTTCATAATCCAAAATGATCTAAGTTTCCTATTAAGAAAATTAGATTTTACTTGGGAGGGAAGGCAAACACCTTTATAGAAAATTGGATGAGATGGAAAGAAAAATAAAAATAAAAAGAGAAAATGTTAAGTGAGTGAATTTCTGTATGATTAGAAAATTGATTAGATTCTATTTTGATTGTCAGAATTATGAAATATTAAAAATTATCACGAAATGATAATAAACATTTTTTTTAATCTCTACATCTTTTAAATCTAATTAAACAATGTAAACGTTGTAATTTTAATTTGTAATTGTAATTTTAATGGAAATTGTCATTTTTATAATTATATTTATATTATGAGAAGCTTGAGTGCCAGCGCATGTTGGCATTGAAGGGAATGAGATGGTCGAAGCTCTGGCAAGGAAAAGTGCTGGTATCCCCAACCTGAACTATTTTGTGGGGTCAGCGTTTTAGAGGCGTTTAGAAGAATATCTCATTTCTGAAACTCTCTCCCAGGTCTGAGGCAGGCAAAGATCTGGTTAGGAAATTATAACCCACGGAGGTTGGAAGCATTATCGGCCTTAGTAAGAATAAGCTCCGCATTGTTTACGGGTTTCCTCACGGGGCGTTGTAGACTCAGGGAACAACTGACAAAGCTGGGCTTGGAGAGTGACAGCATGTGCAGATTCTGTGGGAAGATGGAGGAAACTCCAATATATCTCCTAACGGACTGGGCTGGTGCCATTCAGAGAAGATTTAGGAGCTTAGGCAGTTACCAGGTGGAGGAGGGGAACATACCCTCACTAGAGTCCTCCAGGATATTAAGATTCCTTAGGAATCTTAACCTGGATGGAGTGCTGTAGGCAAAAGGTTTGCAACCGAGTGGCATAGCACAATGTTTAGACTGTGTAGGTGCCAGTGCAATAGGCCACTTCACCACATACAAAAAAAATATTAACAGAAAGTCATGTGAACGTTTAATATTACATTCGTTTTGTTCCGGCTGTAATGATTTTCTTTAAATTGGATATACATATGTATATATAATAGGATACGAAGAGAGAGAGAAACACAAAGTTAACAATCTCATTCGCTACTTAGGCTCGACTAGAGTGGGAGACTCTGTATATATACAGCCGTGCTAGCCCTACAAGGGGACAGTTTTTTCTACAACAGACATATGATGTAATAGGTTGCTGACGCGTTATAAACTGTTGTCGAAAAACTGTCTCCTTGTAACTAGCTCGGCTGTATATTATACAGAGTCTCCCAATCTAGTCGAGCCTAAGTAGCGAGTAAGATTGTTAACTTTGTGTTTCTCTCTGCTTTCCGGATTCTATTACATTCATTTAAACATTTTCCGGAATAGATGGATTTTTAGAGGCTGCAAAACTAAGAATATATGGGGGGGGTCAGGAGGCCGTATCAGGTTTATTGTGCGACTGGCCTGCATATTAAGTACAGTTTATACATCTGTATAAAGTTGTGCATAGGAAAGAAGATCTTCTTTTTTTGATTCATCAGATGTGATAAAGTAAGAAATGGAATCTCTTTTGATTGAGTGCATAGGAAAGAAGATCTTCTTTTTTTGATTCATCAGATGTGATAAAGTAAGAAATGGACTATTTCAATGGAAGTGTCTATTTTAACAAGCAAACATCCTTGACTTTCATGCCTATCCGGGGTCACTTTACTAGCTCAAGTATAGGAACTTTTATGTAGGAAAAGTTTCTCTGCCTAACTTAAGAATGATACTATTCCTTTACTGAAAATAGAAAGCAAAAAGTTGGTACGTGAAACGAAATAGAGTAAAATAAAATAAAAACTTAATCTTTTCTTTTGTTACCTCCATCCATCTTACAAAGTATATCTTAAAGTCGGAAGGTAAAGCAGCAAAGCAAGATGCATATGACTTTCAAATGTTAAGTATCTTCTCGCCCTACCAGAACTTCACACAACTCATAATACACTCAGCAGCGAGTTTAACATAACTTCCAAAAAATATTCTATATCTTTTTTTTTTTTTTTTTTGGTCCCAAAAGATATTTCTTATAGTTTTATATATTTAGAAAAAGGAAATATTCAAAGAAATTCACTCTAGTTATCGATAAGAAATTTTGATGCTTTTACAATTTGGCTCAAGGGGAGAAATGCATTTTCTAGTTGCTTTGAAGTCAATATCAGGTGCCTTGAAATAAGAGCAATAAAAATGAAATTATTTCAGCTGCGTTACAGGAATACTAGCAAGGCGGCTTGCCACCAAGAAATTGACGTAGTGTACACTAATGAATCGTACTTGCAATTATGGTGCACTTAGGTTTTATAATAAAATTAATAAAAATAGTCTGCATAAATTAAATTTGTTCCATGATTATAACGAAACCATAAAAACTTGACTTTATTAAAAAAAAAATACAAAAAACAAACAATGGAATTAATAAAGAACATTTTCAATTAATTGAATTTTGCGTTACGAGCGAAAGGAACACATCAACAAACTACTAAGTGATTTTTGCACTAAAACAAGTTTTCCATCAATTATATAAAATTGAAGAACTGGTATATACAAGTAGATTTAACAGAGACTAATTTAATTTCACCTTTTCACCAAAGCCACGGAATGGGGAGGGGATGAGTGATCGAATGAAAGGAGAGGGGAGACTAAGTTTACCATTAACGTCTGTCTTTCTTAAACTTAGTGATGTTTCCATTCTCCAACGCTAGCAATCTCACTCTCTCGCTCCGGTTGCAGTGGAACTCTCTCCGTCACCAGCGGCCTCTTCACACAGCCAACTTCAACTACATCATCACGCTGCTCCTCTAGCTATTCCCCACCCTTTCACTAGTTACCACCACCGCTTTACAACAACTCTGCCCAAATTAACTTCCAACCAGCTTTACTCAAGTTAGATTTGACAGTTCTAACTAAGCAAACAGAAGAGGATGAAGAGAAGAAGAGCGGAGTGAAAAAAAAGAAGAAGTAGTTGGAGGAACTAACAAGCTGTGCAGGAAGAACTTGGCCCTACTTAACTTGCTTACTTTATTCTTGCTTGACTTTTTTTAAAATACAACTTGGAGAATAAAATGTTTATTTTTAAGTAAAGAAAAGAAGAGAAAAAATAAATCTTGGGCGAAATCTCTTATGACGTTTTCTTACTGATTGCCCCATTGGCTTTCAAGGTGAAACGACCCTGAAAACGCTCTTTACGACGGTTTCTAGCACGGTTTTTTCATTTTTAGTAATTGTGTAATTGACTTCAATATTACTGGGAGAATCTGAATTATAATAAAACAACAATCTTTGATGGAAGCGAGACTTCTTACCAACTACCCTCAGAAAGAAATTCATCAAAATCAATTTTACTCGGAAAAATGGAAAAACAAAAAAGTAAGTGTCTGTCTTTGATCTTTTATGTTTCCGCGGCCATTTTCATAAAAAACATTTGAGTATCCGGGTTAAGACCACGTCAGTGGTTTGCTAGAAACCGACGTTTCGCCCATGTTGCGACAAGCCTCTTCAGGGTCCTTACATCTTGAAGAGGCTTATAAGTTTTGGTAGAGAAGGGGTGTGGTTACTTCTTCCGCCATCTTCCATCTAAAAATGAATCCATGCAAGATCAGAAAAGGTATGAATGATATGATGAAAGATGAAAATGCAATTTGTTATCAGACACTCACATTTCTGCATACAGAGAATATTAATTTAATAAAGGAGAATAAATTGAACAATACGGTGAATTCGGAATATTCTAAAAAAAAAAAAACAATACTGATAAAATAATAATAATAATAATAATTGAAATTTCTAATCACTCAAATAAGTTATGACTTTGAATGCATCCGAATCTTTAACTCCATCAATTCACTAAAATAAAGGAACCTTGATAAGATAGATGAATTATTAGGGCAGCCTCAAAATCATGTAACATCCGTTAAAACTGGAGAGAGTCTGATCTAGGTCGTATATCTTATCATTAAATCCACACCAGATACGTGTCATGACAACTTCCTCCTCAATGATAATGTTTCAAATAGTTGGTTGATAATAATATTCAACAGTAATCCTGGCCCAATTTTCCGTATAAAGTACTTATCTACTTTATTTTAATTTAATTAATAATTTCGTTTTCATATTAATTTTTTTGTGGAATAAAAAAAAAAAAAATGACAAACACAAAATAACATAGTGACCTAAAAACGCTACTCTTGGCTTCTTTTTGCCTTAAGCTACCACTTTATTGGGAGAGGGGGTCAAGCTCTATTTTCACTTTCTCTTACAGTGATTATGATTGAGTTTACACGGAAATTAATGTTTTCAGATAGCTGAGTACGAAAAAAGTTTTTAGCGAATGGCCTGTATATCTGTGTGCGCGAATGTTAAATGTATCCCAAGTGGAAAAGCGCAAGAATTCCAAACTTAGTGTTCCGTTTACGTATTACCTGCATCTGACCCGAAGGTTTCGGACAGAATGTTTTTTTTTTTTTCAGTATTTCTCGATTTCCTCGAAAATAGCTCCAACGATTTTCTTTAAACTTCGTTTACAATCTACACCATAAATGCCTATCACTTTTATTGAAACATTTTCCAGGGAAAATAATTTTCTTTGGTGGAGCTTCTGGGGGTGCACTATCGCTTTTTATAGCTTTTCTCTAAAATACCATATCAATGTAGCACAATTTATGGTTTTACTACTTATATAATATTAATATTAGAAGCATTGCTAGGATTCTAAAATTGAAGAAAACCTGACCTTTATAGAATATATAAACGAACCTCTTGTAAATGTTACCTTTTTTTGAGAAAAATTATTTGACGGTTTCTGAGGAATGTGTGTAATTAAATTTATTTGAGGGTTTCCCGAGGAATATGTGCAGTTAAATTTATTTGAGGGTTTCCCGAGGAATGTGGGCAGTTAAATATATTTGTGTGGGGTAGAAGGTTTTCTGGCAGTGTAGGAGATTAGCGGGTAAGACGTGGGGAGTTAATCCCCGAGGTATCCATTGGATTTATGAGAAGTTGGTGAAGCCAAGGATGCTGTATGCAGCTGTGATGTGGTGGTCTGGCTCCTTGGTGGGGAGGAATAGCAAAAAGCTGTTGGGAGTACAGCGCACGGCCTGTTTGGCTATTACTGGCGCGATGAGAACGACACCGACGGTGGCATTAGAGATGCTGCTGTGGCTAATCCCCCTTCAGTATGTGGTAGTGGGAGAGGCAATGAAATGAAAGGGTACCTCAGAATGAGGTGCAAGGGAGAATGGGTGAGAACGTTCCGGGGGGATCACACTAGGATCGAGGACGAAATTTGGCGAGTGAACCGATTTTTGCTATCCAAACTTGATGAGACGAGCAAGAAATGGGGATTTGAGAGAGATTATGAGATTACGATTGGTAGTATAGGGGATGATAACCTCACGAGGCCAACGGAGTCGGGCAGCGGTATTATTCGCTGCTATTCAGATGGCTCTAGGCAGGAGGTACTGGCCTGTCGGGGGCGGGAGCATGGTTTCAGGAGTTGGATAGAGGGAGTTCGGTGGCCTTGGGTGGTTTGGCCACTGTTTTCCAGTCTGAGGTGGTGGGCATCATTGAATGCTGCCACCTTGTGGGGGAGTGGCTAGGAGAGTTTAAGGAAGTGCGGATCTTCTCCGATAGTCAAGCCGCACTAAGGGCTTTGAGTAAGCCTTGGTGGAGTTCGAAATTAGTGGGAGAATGTAGGAGAAGGCTTAACGCTTTGGCTCGGAGGGGTAAGGTGCATCTCTATTGGATACCCGGACATGCGGGAATAGAGGGCAATGAGAGGGCGGATCGGCTGGCCAGGGAGGGATCATCATTACCATTTTGTGGTCCTGAACCAGCCCTGGCCGTTACAAAGACGTTTCGCGACAAACAGATTAGACTTTGGGAGACGAGAGCTTTGGAGAAACGCTGGGGGGACACGCAGGGGTGCCTCCAAGCTAAAAGATTTATAAAGGCAAGCAAGCAGGGAATTTCGGAGTATCTCCTGTCTCTTAGTAGGACGGGTTTGAGAACCTTGGTAGGGATAGTGACTGTCCAGTGTGTCCAGTCACTTGTTTAACATAGGGAGGACGCGGAGTCCCATTTGTCAGAACTGTGATGACGGAGTTAGGGAAACGGTGTATCACTACTTATGTCAGTGTCCCCGTTTCGCTGGAACTAGGTTTCGTATATTTGGGAGGACACCACTCCCGCAGGATTGCCTGGGCGAGTTGGAGTTTAGGGATATCTTGGGATATTGCAGATTAACCGGCAAGTTACCGGGGGAGATTAATTAACGGATTACGAGGGGTATCGGGGGGATAAGAGCCACATAGGCTTAGGTCCCGCGCCTTTGGGCACTCGTTTTGATAATAATAATAATAAATATATTTGAGGGTTTCTGAGGAATACGTGCAGTTAAATTTAAAGGGTTTCTGAGAAATTTATGTAGTTTAAATTATTTGAAAGTTACTCGATTAATGTGTGGAGTTAAATTTATTTGAGGATTTCCCGAGGAATGTGTGCAATTAAAATTCAAATGTTGTTTGTTAAATATTATTGTCCTGTCTTCTGGGCTAGATTGTAATCAATTACTAACTTCAGGGTAGTATACCCCACGTACCCCCGCCACCTCTAAATATTTGTTAGCCCAAATTAATAAATTTCCAAATGTAATAAAAGTTTTCCAATTTTATAATTAATTGTATTAACTGCAGTAAGAGAAAGTCGTGTGAGTGTTCTACAACAGATTTTTTTCAAATATCTCCAGACTCCCTCCATCCACTGTTTCAAATTTCTCTTCATGCCTTTTCTTTTGTCCTCATTATACGAGGGAGGTAAGGGGATATTAAAAAGTCCAGATTTAGCTAGAGTTGAACAAACTATTTCAAGTTTTTTATTTATATATAATATATATATCTATACTCAGGATATCAAAGTTTAATGGCTGTATTATATTATGCTGTTACATAGTTCTGGCGTACAAGGAAATAATAATAAACAAGTTGTTTATTAATATAAAGTAACTTAGATGATAGTTAATTTAACCTTAATTTCCACCTCTGATCTAGACCGTAACACTTTATGAAATTACACAAACAAAGTCGTGCTTCTTTTGTAATTGTAATCCTTGTAGCGCCGTAAATGGAAAATTATCCATACTTGAGACAGTTCGCTTAAAACCTTGTCGCTTCTCTTATTTTGAAGATATGAGTAGCAACTAATTGTTTTTTTTTATTGTACGGGCATTCTACACATTAATATCTATTTCTTGGTTTATGGGAGCTATTACGATTTCTGGACTCGTCTTATGTTACTGTATATCACACTATAGCGACAGATAAAAATCGGGAAATATATTAACTGCAGACTAAATTACCAGATGAATTAAAAAGTCGTTTATGGTCATTTTTTGATAACATCTAAATGATAATCTTACTACCTTAATCAGAAATATTATCTCCAATGTAATTTATTAACATTTTTCTTGCATGCTCGGGTAATGGTGGATTGTAGAAATGATCATATTAACCTTAATTATAGCTCATTACTTTTCTAAAAAAATCTCTTAATATTTTATTTATCAATTACTGAGTTGTAAACCGTCCACTCTAGCTCATTTAAACTGCAGAATATCTTGAAAAGAAACATACTCGAAAGATAATGTAAATCGAGAAAAAATTTAAATCTGTTGCAAGTTTTCTGCATTGCAAAAATTAATTTCTGTTACTATTTCGCTATACTATATTTGAATTTTTCATCAGAAATATTTTCCGTGATAGCCTGCTTCTATTTGTGATCATCGACCGGTTTCGGGCGTTCGCATTTCATCAGGATGTTTTTGTCAAAACTGTGATGACATAGACTTGCACAGAGCAAATTCAGTTAATACGCTCATCAGACTAATCATACTTATACGTCATACATCATAACCGTCTGTATATCTTACTGATACATCACACGTTGAACATTCATCATACGGATTTAAACATCATGTTGGTACACTGTGTGTATCAACTGAATTTGCTCTGTGCAAGTCTATATTATCACACTGTTTTGACAAAAACATCCTGATGATGAGCAAACGCCCGAAACCGGTCGATGACCACAAAAAGAAGCAGGCTATCACGGAAAATATTTCTGATGCTTTCCACTCTGCGGAACCAACCGCAACAAATATTTGAATTTGTTTCTAATCACGAATGAATAGTGAAAAGTACAATAGTGAAATTTCAACCTGTTTTCATTTATAAAAGAGACTTCCAAGAAACTCATGTTTGAAAACATTTGTCCCATGTATTCACTCAATAAGCCACACTACCATGTTACTATATCATAATACGACATGACTACGACCACCACCACAAGAATACTTCACTGGCACGCTATCTACACTCCCCAGCAAGTTCAGTCCAAAATTGTATAAAAGGACAGCATAAAATAATAGTAGTTAAAAATAGGTTAAACACAGTTACGTATCATCCAAAAGTTGTCATCAAAACTAAAAGCCTTGCTTTTTCTCGTGCTGTCTCTATACCTCTCTCTAACCTCTCGTCTAAGGAATGTATCAAATTATGAGTTTGAATTTATTATTTTAATAAAGAGATAATTATGATTCCAAATTAAATAGAACGTAGAAGCATTATTCAGAGAACTTGAATTACTAAATGCATAATTTCTCTATGCACCTAAAACTAGCTGAACGGCGTAGAACACATAACTTGTAAATTTTCAGAACTCTTCTTTATAATTTGTTATACAAGCCTAATTTCTTTGGGCGTATAAACTAACTAAATTGTGCGAAAAACAGAAAATCAAGGGGCCACAATAGATCTCCTAGGACGTAGAAAGTTTGCTCTCTATACACATCTTACAAGAAGCTCTTCTTGTGTAAATAGACAATGACACTAAAGACGATTTAGAACTGATTGACGATAATTACTAAGCGTGAAATTAGAGTATTAATTTTTTGACCATATTCGTGTACATTGCTACTGTTTGTTTGGTTTTATCGGATAACACTATAATGACACTGGGATTATGAGATAGGAATAATTTAGAGGTTTTCACTAGGGAAGAGATAGGCGATCTACATTGTTGATGGGTTTGGAATTTATGTAGATGGTTGGTGATGATATTAACAAATTTTACTCTAGCAATATCTTGTTCATTTGTGTCTATTTTTTCAATACCGTATTCTATGTCACGTATAATATTCGCTATTGGCATATTGTTTTCATTGTATGGTACAGCAAATTTAGGACTATTCATTAAAGGTGGACTTCCGGTTGATGGATTTTGCCGAAGGTTTTCGTGTTAGATGCGGCGGTAATACAACACGGAATATCAACTTTAGGTTTCTGCGCCTTTTCCATACAAAGACAATTCGCTAAAAACATATTCCCTTTCTCAGGGAACTAAAAACATGTATTTCCAATTAAAATTTTAATTTTGAAAATTAGACGCGATCGCCATACTTCCTCTCACCAGGAGTACAAGAAAGTAAAAAAGGAAAAGAAAGGAAACCAATATGCGCACCATGTGATCCGAAGGCGGAAACTTATAAATAAATCAATTTTTGCCTAAGAAGAGTGTCAAGGAAGTTCACAAAAGTTATTGGACCAATTCAATTTTGCAAGAGAATTCATGATGGATCAGAGGGATATAAAGTGTTGGAAGGAGGATATAAAGTGGCATTAAAGTTGAATACAGAGAATTTTTATGATGTATTTGAGTGTGTGTGTGTGTTGTGTGATTGCGTTCAAGTGAACAATACTGTGACAAACTCGCCCCCTTACATTCCCACCAAATTGTATTGTCAGTTATGAGGTCTAAGGACTACATATCCTGGCATACAGCAAAGAAATTGAAAGAGCATTTCACCATCTTAAACTACCAAAAGATATGCAACTGACAGGCTGAACATTTCAATAGAAGAGGTGGTCTCCACCATGCAACAGACCAAATATCCTTCAAAACCTGTGAGATTAGAAGGAGCGGTGGCAGGTCGATGACGTCGAGTCGAGGGCACATGATGTCAAACTGGAGCCGGCAATTTCTTGTTATTTACATGTCACTTAAGTTATATCGCACTTACTTTTTATTGTACAGTCACGTACATACATTCATCTTCTGTGTCAGCCATATTGCCATGTGCTACAACTGCAATATACTTGGTGTTAAGTCCTCTTCTATTCAAAGCTCAACTTTGTACCTTAGCATTTTGTTTTCGGCACACTTTCTCTCTGGAATACTGTATATTTCCGCTTGAGCGTTATAATCATATGAACACTTCCTTCCACCAACTTTCAAACGCTAGAAAAAATTTTTTATTTCTAAGATAAAAATGTCTTTATGAGTTTTTCGTTGTGGTCAATGAAACGTAACAATTGTTTTTTCATAACAACAATTCTGCAATTTCGCTACATTAATAAAAATAATAAAGGAATAACAGAAATCAATTCTGTAGATGTGTGTTCTAGATAAGGTGTTGAATACCATTGAGGAGAATGTTATTGTGACCGAAGATGAACTTCAAAGAGAATGGTCAGAGAAACATCTACGTGGAAAGTACTTTACGCAGCTTGTGACAGTGATATGGATCTGGATTGGACAATTAGAGGGAAACGCCGGTATAAGTAAGAAAGTAAGAAAATTTAATTTTTTTATATATATAGTTTAAGTATTAAGTAAGTGAAAGAAATGTGAGGTTTACATCAAATTTCTTTCGTACTCAGGGGACCTTAAAACTTCAAATTTCCAAATTTGACGCGACAGCAACACTTCCTCTGAAAGCAGGAGAATGAAAAGAGTGAAAAGATTGTTGAAAGTTTATATTTCAAATTCCTTTGTATATCTGTGTGGAGGGAGGTCTGACAAGAAGGTTTCAATTTCGGGGAAATTTAGCTTTATGTCTAACTGAGACTTTTTCAATTAATGGTCCACTACCTGTATAATATTAAGAGAATATGGAAGTTAAGAAATACTTTAAAAGAAAATCTAATTTTAGGAGTAAAAAAATCATAAAGAATTGTGAAAATCTTTTGCAGAAATTTGGAGCTTTTTGTTTTTAAAAAACAAACTGCAAACGTTTAATTCTACATGATCTCTACGTTCTGTTTATGTTTTAAGGGGTTAGGGAAATAGTGTACAACCCAATTAAAACTGGTGGGTTCTGCTTTCTCCCAATAGAGTGAGTGTGTATGTATTGCTTTCAACCGGTTCCACTATCCTGCGGGGATGTAGATATATCTGCTATACACTTTGCTGATCTAGATAGGAGAGAAGGGTTTGCAGTCTCTCACATGAACCTTCCGCCCAATCTAGTCGTACTACACACAGTTATCAACTAGTGATTACATTGACAGAGACATATAACACAGAGTTGAGTCAATGTCTGTGCCCCGTTTAGAATCTGGAACTCTCTTGTTTGCCAACCGTACTGTCACTAATCCACCAGCCAGCACATATCACAACAGCACACAGCTCTTTCTGTTAATCAATGCTTACTCTCTCTCGCGGCATCTCCAACTATCTATGAGTTCCTTTATATGTTACCAGATTCTCACAACGTCTCGTACATATCTAATCAATCAATACAAGTGACAAATTCAAAGACCTTTATTTGTAATTAACATAACAAAAATTACAAATTTTTACAAAACATTGAAATATACAAATTTGGAATGATGAGTTAGAAAAAGAAGTAGCCAACAAAAAGCAGAAGAAATGTTTGAATAAGTAAATACTGGTTATTCAAGATAAGTTATGTTATGTTATATGGGAAAGAGTCAGAAGAAGGACAACTGCAGCAAAAAATAATAGCTGGGTTAAACACAGCTGTTTAAAAATTCGAAGTTATAATGGAGGTAAGCGAACTACTGAAGCGTGGAAAACCTTGAAGCAATTTGAGGAACAACAATAACGAGCAAATTAGTATCCATGAACAAGTGGGATTATTATTAAACGGGAGTATGTACAGAAGCTAAGCCACTATTAGTAAATAACTAATCATTTGGGGGAGGGTATTCTTTATTGAAATTTACAACTGCCTTGGTAACAATAAATACGTAGTATCACTGACTTGACATGAGAAGAGTTACCATGTGGAATGGTTCTTCAAATGAGCCAACTATTGAAGCCCATCGTCCAGTAAATCATGGGGGAAGACGACGAGGAGGATTATCAGGAAGATGTGAAGATGACAAGCTGGTCTATTGGAGCAAAGGTTAGAATGAAGTATCTTGTATCGGGCCGTGATTAAGTTTTGAACCAAAGATACTGTTAGATCTGAGTTCTATAGGCTTATATTGGTTATTCGGCGTAAGGTTTTTAACAATGAGGTTTGGAGGCGATAGATATTGGAATGCTTGGCTGAACCTCACAGTTCGAGTCGTAAGTCCAAATCGGTTTCATTAACGCGCTATATATCAATAGTTTGTTGTTTAATGTCAATTTAGACCGTCTAACGCGGAATCTTGCAAGCAGTAATAATGTTTTTTTTTTTACGTTCTTGTCATTTGAGACGTGTGTGTGTGTTGAATCCAGGTAAGGCATTTAATGTAGAGTCCGAGGTGTCGGTCGTTGTTAGTTGCATGGCAGTACTGTCTGATTTAAGAAAACTGGCGAACAAATGGTACGTCTGAGAGTGAGAGTTATGTTCTGACATTGAAACAAAGGGAATTTAGAACAAAGGCATTATATAGGACTGAATATAAAGATTTTTTTAAAAATTGCTGTGCATTCTCTAAAAAATAGTAAATCAGATCCTTGTTTGATCCGTTTATTATTAAGTAACTCTGATTTTAATTTCTCTCAGGTTGTTCGGCCCAAGTATGGTGTCAATTGGGAAGTCTCTTCAGAGCCTTTTGAAAAATGGACGGGCTTGAATCAGGGATGTTTGCTAAGTCCATTATCGTTTGCTCTGTTCATAAATAATATATACGATTATCTGGAGGGTGGTAATAAAATCAGAGCAATGCGATTAAGATTTTAGCGTATGCGGATGATTTAATGTTACTGGCATCGGACACGTATACCCTTCAAAAGAAGATAGACTCCACCTAGCTGACTACTGTGCTACGTGGAATTTAGTAATTTACAGAAATAAAAAATTGTAGTTTTCAGAAAGAGGGGTCGACCAGCCGGACGTGGTAAACTTGGTATTACAAAAAAGTAGAAATTGAGGTTCTTAATATCTACAAACTCCAGAAGGCATAACACTGTCATCAATGCTTTTGTTAACAGTAGCACTTTAAAGGGAAGTTGGGGAAAGCGAAATTTGCGCTGAATGCCTGTTTAACTAAATTAATAACACATAGAAGAATAAATACCATTGTCATCTAACTTAAATGTATTCAATGCGAATTCGCGGTCAATACTGTGTTATAGCGAGCAGGTATAGGGTTTTCGCATATCTATGAGGCTGGAGAGTGTATTAAAATTCTTTATAAAGAAGTAATTCGGCCAACCTAAACATAAACCAGATTTCAATATTAATTTAGAGACTAATTTAAATTTTATATTTTTTTATACGTTTAAATTACATTTAAATGATGTTAATAAATGTTTAAATTACTAAAGAAATAAGAAATAAAAAAGTATTTCGGTATAAAAAATGGAAAACCATATGCACACATAATACAATATTGAATTGGCTGAGATATTGTGGGGTAACACATCTATTTCGGATATTATAAGTAAATCGAAGCATATTAGAATATTAGAAAAATATAATGGAAGAATTTAGATTAAAGACATTGAATAGTAGCAGACATACCTTGTATAAACAGTTAGGAGTCAGGTAACAAATTTGTAATACGTCAGCTAACTCTATCAGCTAACTTATTGAAGTACTGAGGAGAGCTGCTATATTTAAATAAATACGTTTTCAATCAACAAGTTGCAACAACACTCGTTATGCAACAAAAAGGAGTTTGGGGATATGTTCTATTTATAGTGAGCTGTCTGCCCTATCCTAGCTCAACTTCATATTAAATATTTAAATAAAAACATCTGCGATTATAAAGAAGCTATTTTATATCTAAATGTAAACATTGGGCTAATTTTAAAAAGATTATTGTATTTGAGCTTGGAAATATAGAAATATTTTTATTAAAGACTTTTATTAATTTCAGATTTTATTGTTTTCTAGCATATAGTTGCACAGAAAAAAAATCCAATTTAGCCAAATTTCATTAAGTTCTTTTTATGTCTTACTATATTTGTTTTTTGTTATTTTCTCTTACTCCTGGTAAGAGGAAGTATTTTAATTGTGTCAAATTTTCGATATCGAGTTTTCACAGGAAATACACGTTTTGAGATCCCTGAAACCGAAAAAGTGTTCTCTAAAAATTGGTGTGTGTGTGTGTGTGTGTGTGTGTGTGTGTGTGCGTATATGTGCTTATATATGTATATATTTATTTTATTATTATTATTTATTTATTTGTCTTTAGGGTTTCCCCTATACAAAGAAGTCTTGCCTTACAGAAAAACAAAAATATAAACAAAAGAAAGAGAATATACAACTTGAACATAATAAATATTGAAATCACACAAAGAAAAATGAATTTTAACCTCAATTTACATACGTATATGCTTAATATAGTGAGACAAGGAGAATCTGAAAAATTGCACAGAATCATTATCTATAAATTTAACCAGAGATATAATACTTACACATACATTTTATATATTTATATATATTTTTTTTTTCCTTCCAACATTTATCATTTACTGTCATTATTCATTAATAATAAAGGATTTTATCTCCATAGCATTTTTAAGAAATATATAAATCTGGAATGATTTAGACTTATTACTGTCCTGTAATAAACTAATTAAATTCTGATCCCCTAATAATATTTTATTCCTCAAACCGTTAAATACTGGACAGACGAAAAAAATGTGATGGAAATCTTCGGGCTGGTTCAGATTGCAGATAGTACACAGCTCGGCTGGTGTGATGGTATATTTGGACCGCTCTTCCGTTTAATACTGCAAAAGATGACTCCTCTAAGAATTCTATTAATTGTTTCCCTTTAGTAGTGACACAAGTATCTAGACTCAGTCGAGCTCCTGAGAAATTGCATTCATCAAAAACTTCTTCAGAACAACCAGCCAAATTACCAATGGCCAACCAGCCAATACGGCAATTAAAATCGCCGCAAAACAGAATCGGACAGTAATAGTAATCAGAAACAAGATCCTTTATTAACAAATCAAAACAATCCAACATATATTTTAGATCAATATTTGGAGAGAAAGAGAAACACTTTAATGCAAATATTTCCAATACAAATTTTTATTATATCATAACTATAATAATTTTTTATTGCAAGAAGTAAACCACCGCTTCTCCGACCTACACTTTCTCTTAACGCATTTGAAAATACCAAATTAAACCCATCAAAGTATTTATAATTAATATTAATATTTTTTTCCAACCTTGTCTCGGAGAAACCCATAATCTCATACTGATCATAACAATGAGAAAAATCCTGAATATTTTTAAAGCCTTTTAAATTCCAAAATGAAACCTTAGCTTTATTTACACGATTCATTAGTTGCTATTCAACAGCCGACTCAGAAGAAGAGGTTTTCTTCTTTTTTAATATTTGTTGGGTTTTCTTTCTTTCAGTAGCACCAAGCCATTGCTCCAGCTGTGTTCCTAGAGGCGTAGCCGGTCGACTAGAGTCCTCAGTTGGTATGACAGCATCATCTGAATCTCTTGCACTGGTGCGCCTTCGCACTGCTCCTCTTCTAGGTGTGCTTCTCTTCTTTGAATTTGGAGTTCCACCATTCAGTAAATTCTCGCAGTATACCCTTTTTCCATTTAAAACCAAATAATTATAGCCAAATTTTACGTTTCTGTTTTCCTCCCTACCTTGTTTGTAAAATTTATTGAGAATTTTTCTTTCCTCTCTGATATTTTTTGGATAATCCTCCATTAGAAATAAATTAGAACCTTTTAAATGTGCTCTTTTAAATAATATATCATTACGTTTCCTCTCGGACTCCGAATTTAAGCAAAACGGGCTGTTTGGCGGAAGTTCTACCAAGTTTTCTAACATAAACTAAATCATTTTCATTACATGAAACATTTAGATTAGTGTTTATTATTTTTAATACTTCCTGCAAAATTACCAAATTATCATTGGAATTGGTCTCCATGCCGTACAAAACAAGATTTCTACATCTAACTTGTTTTTCTAAAATTTTAACTTTTGTATTCTGTTCCTTATAGCTTCTTTTTAATTCACTATTTACCTTTTTTAATGAATCAATTTCAATTCTCATGGTTTCAATTTTGTTATTTGTTTCAATAACAATTTTTTTAACATCATCTATTTTACTCTCATTATTGTTAATACCCATTTTTAAAGAATTAATCGCCTCAAGAATTTTATCTGTATCAGTCATTATGTGTTTCTATTACTATTACAACAACCGTAAGAAACTGTAATAATTTGAATTAAGAAATGTATATAAATTTTCCTATAAATGAAAAAACAAAATTTTCAAATAGTACGTTATTAATTCTCCAAACAAATAATCACCAATACGGATTATAATAAACAAAAAATAATAAAAGAAAGAAATACCTTTATGTAAATAAACAAATTCAATCTGATACAAATACAAACATCTATCCCTATTCGGAATGTTATTTATGAAATGTTTAATATTTATTTGTTAGTTCTAAATAACAGGTAAATATTTAGGCAGAGAAGTGACCAAAGTAACTATCCCCACTACACATCTCCCACCACATAAATTCACTAACCTGTTAAAAGTGTTTTAAACAATTTTTAGAGTTTTTAATTTGAAAATTCTCTGAATCCTTTCGGTAGAATTTCTTAAAACTTTGCCAACTTGAAGTTTATACTTTAAACCAAATACAAGTCGATTTTCACAATCTAAAACTCACTACAAACTGTTTTTTTTTCCAAAAAAAAGCACAGAGCACTTTAATAGATGTTAACTGTACGAGCTCTACAGCAAGACTCCTATATGTATATATTTATGTAAACAACATAAACTCAAAAACGAAACGACGCAAAGAAGTTCAAACTTGATATTCCGTTTGAGTTATCACTATAGGATTCAACAGTAAGTTATCTGTCAAAATTCGTTAACCGTAAATATACCCCACTTAGGTGATTTTTTTTTCCACTTTTTTGCGATTTCCTCAAAAAGTGGTTCCACCAATTTTCTCTCAACTTGCAATATCAATTACAAATATTAAGTGCTATAATTTTTATATGAAACATTTCTCTTCTTGGAAAATAATTTAAGACGGCTTTTGGGGAGCGGGGTGGGGTTATGTTTTCCCGTAAAGAGTTATTTCCGTATTATACAATTCTATTGTAAATTCCGTGTATTAAACAACATAAACTATGCCCCACTTCGTGCTGTTCCTGGGGTTGGCGGACAGTCGGCAGGAGCTGTTGGACCCCTCTGTCGCAGATGAGCCTGAAACACCAGCGCATGTGCTTGGTAATTGTCCTGACAACATGCTTCTTGTAACTAGACGCCACCATAGGGTAAAGCACGCCTTGATGGAAATTATGGAAAAAAAAGGTTATGTGACTCTCGAAGAGGTATACGCTGTAGATACAGATGGATCTACAAGATACGCTGATATTATAAGCATTTGACAATGCCAGCAATGTAGCGTATATTTTGGATCCGACCATCCGTTTTGAGAGTAAAGATCCGAAACAGGGCGAGAAAATAGATGAGGAGAAAAGGGCAATTTACGAAAAATGTATTCCCTTTTATAAGGAGAAGTTTAAGGATCAGTTCGGGGTCAGGGAGTGCAAGGTGCATGGCTTGTGGTTTGGTGCCAGAGGTGTGGTGCCTAAGACAACCTTGGACTTTTTCGACAAGGTAAATATTAGCCTTAAAGACATAGTTCCTTTAGTGGAGAATATTTTCGTTGACTCCCTGGGAATTATTTCCCAGCATATTTATAGATAAACTTAATGTATATATTTAGACTTGGATGCACTTTATGTCATCTATACATATTAGTTCTTTTATTTGACACAAGCCATCCTTATATTTTAACTTTTTATGGCTTGGTATTGTCGCTTATTGCTATGTCTACGGATTGATGAGTACGCTGTGTGTTGGAGCACCTCAATTTAATTGAGCAGCCCCACTTGATTTTGATTTTGATTAAGTGTTCTCTCTAGGCAATATTAATTAGAATTAAATAATGTTGCCAATAATGTTTGAAGAAAATTGGTTGTGCCGGAAGTGGGTTTTTACTGAGCAGTTTTTTTTTCAGTTTTCTGCGTTTTTCTCCATAAAAACACCAACGGATTTCTTTAAATTGATTTACTAACTACGAATAAGTGGACCTATAAGTTTTGTTTGAAATTTTTTTCCCCAAGAAAGTTCATTTAAAGAAGTTTGGGGGGAACGGGGGAAGTTATGCTTTCCTCAAACAAGTCATTTTATTAACATTCTCTCATTGATATAAAGTATAAAATATGGGAACATTTAGTAAACATTATAAGTTTAAAGTAAATCTGCCAGTTATAATTCTGCAAACTGCAGTAAGATAAAGTCCGTTTGAGTGTCTCACAACAGATTTTTTATTTCATTATATACATATATATTTTTTATTTGTTTATCATTCGTTGTACTATGAGCTAAAATGATTAAATTTTCATCTGACCATTATTCATTTTTAAATAACAGTCTGTTTATTTTGTTTTGTAAAAAACCTCAAAAAATTGTAAATAGTTCAGAAATAAAGACTATTTTTATTAAAACCTATCTCCCACATTATATTAAATGTACTTTAGAAGTATTGCTACTTTTCCAAATTTGAAGAAAATCGGCTAACCGAAATTGCAACTTAATAGAATAGGTTTTTGATTTTGGGGGTGGGTGGGGGGTAATTTACTCGAAAACAACTAAAATGACTACCTTTAAATTTGGTATGCTAATTGCTTAGATATAAACCAATCACTTGTATTTGAAACATTTTTGTTCTGTAAAAATTGCTTTTGCAAGTTTTTCCACATAATCTGTGACGTTACATTTCAAATAATAAATTGAAGTTTTTTCTGCAATGTTTAGCACTTTCTTTTGGATTACAGTGCAAAAAAAAAACACCTATAACTTCCTACCTGCCATCTGGACCAGCTAATACTTTCTCACTTCTACTCTAGCCTACCCCGCTACATTATACTTTTACATTAAGACAAGTGAATACCAATTTCCAAGCTTAATGAAAATTTGTTAATATTAAATTATATTAATTACAGTATGAAAAAGTCATGTAAGTGTTTCATATACTAGATTTTTGTTTTGTTAATTACTTTATAAATAAACCCTACATATAATCGTATTTCTTAAAAACCTTATTTTGGTTGTAAAAGTTTGACCGAAAAGTTCGACCCCCCCATTTTCCACTCCATTTCATTTAAACTATAATGTGGCATTTAAATCAAGAGAGTATAAAAGCAAAAAATATAAAAGAAAGTATGAAACTAAAAGATTTTCCAATGAAAAGTTAAGATATTCGATTTTGTGGCCAATATCATTTCTTACTTGGCTGAGCTTTCTCCACTACCTAAATAAGTTTATAGCATTTTTATAACTATAATAAACTGGCTAAAAGTATCGTTTACTATTAGACAAAGTTATTTTTATTACCAACTCCAAAATTATAGTAATGGTGAGGATAATATTCTCCTCTATCTTAGATGAGAAAATTTTTTTATATATCAATTTATTATTAGGGATGATTTTGGTATGTGTTTTAATGATTTTTTTTTTTTTACTTTATCTTATTTATTTTTTAAATAAAAGTAAGATTACATTTTTATTTGATATATTGTTTAGTCAGAAAAGCATTAGTAAAGTCTCTGTTCTCTTAAAGGTATAATGCGTATAAGAAGGAGAGAATTGGGTTTGAAAGATAAATAAACTAGAAATAATGCTGAACACTATATAATGAGAAACTAACACAAACTGCCTGGACTTCACACGAATATATAAAATGGTAGTGAGAGATTTAGAGTGAGTAAAGAGAAAGATTGTTGACGCGTTGTGACTGCTGTATCAACTCTTGTAAGACTGTTGGAAAACTCCCTCCCTATGGCTAACGCAGCTGTATTTAAATAGATTTTTCCACTCTAGTCTGGCCTAAAACTCGTGAGTGAGACTGTCAATTTTTGTGTCTCTCTCTCTGTGCTTTAAATTCTTCTCTGCGGACTATTACATCATCCCCTGATAGAATTTCATTCTTATATAGTCCTAGGAAAATTTTCAAAAATTCAAAATTTAAAACCAATTTTAAACAATAATTTATCTTTCAAGTGCTAGAATAACATAATCTTTTTTAACAAATACTAATCCAACATAAATTATTGAATTCACAAAAAAAATTTTTGAACAATTTGTTTTAATTTTAATTATTTTATTTTATTACAGATGGCTACGAAAATTCTTCAAACCCAATTCTCTCCTTCTCATACCCATTATTATAGAGGCAAAAATAAAAAAAGTAAAATCCTACAAATTTCTGAATAATTTTGAAGATTTAGTACACACATAATATTTACCAAATTCCGGCTAACCACCATTTAACAAAACTGGACAGAAGACAGATTAAGTTTATTATTAGAATGTCAGACAATGATTTCATTTAATAGAGGATAGACGGTTTTATAGAAAGGGAAGCGTTCTTATGTGTACTTAATTATACTCTTAATTAAATCTCTCTCATACTTCTTTGTTAATTATCAAATTGTGGGTTGAAAATCTGGTGTGAAATATTCACAAAACTTTCACTTACTGCAATTAATATCTACAATTTAATTTAATTGACAAATTATCATTAAAATTGCACAGTTTCAAACAGGAAAACCTTGTGGCGGCAGAGTTTTAAATTTGAACTTAACTGAAATGGGGAAATGCCAGATTCAGATCTAAAATGAACTAATCCGGCAAAAATGTTTCAAATAAAAGTGATACGTACATATCTGTGCAGTATTTTCAAGAAAATTCCAAAATCCTCAAAAATCTATTCTATTATGTCCTGTAATGGGATCCGAATCATTAAAGATTCATAGGATCCGAAGAATAGGGGAAGCACATTAACTGAATCAAATTTTAGTTACTACCCACCTAGGCTAGACTAAGAAGGGATATTTCGATTCATATAAAGATTATAAACTGTACAGTCCAGGGCAGTTTACGACCAGGTTACAACCAGTCAGCAACCTCCTATTACATTCCCATCAGTCAGCCAGTCTGTTTCTTTATATTTCTCTCGTTACCTAACTTCTATATACTTGCAAAGTCCTTGCAGTTTGTGTGTTCTTTCATTATACAGCTTTCAGCATATATTCTAGTTTATTTCTCTAAAAAAACCATTCTCTCTAATTCTTTCTTCTTCTAACTTCCATTATAGTTCCGATTCCGACAAACCATACATTGTAATGAAGTGGTACTTTAAATGTAACGTTCCCAGAACACCCTAAAAATAAATTTCCTGGCAAAAAAAAAAGAAATAATGACAGCCAATTTATATTTGTACATAATATAGAAGTTTAAAGAGAATCGGTGGATCCATTTTCGAGAAAATCGCAAAAAGGGGGGGGGGAAATCAATCAGTAAATTTGTGATTTCCGTGGACAGATTTTTTTTGCCTGAACGCTTCCTGTCAGATACGGTAGTGATGTACTTGAATGGAATACTGAGTTTGAGTTTCCTGCGTTTTTTTTGTTGTTGAGGTATTCCGTTCACACTCACACACACCCACGCGCCCGCAGTACTCACAGAGCGAGAGAGAGAGTGAGAAAGAGACAATTGGCTAAAAACTTTTTTAATACTAGGTGTCCTGAAAATATGTATTTCCGGGGAATACTCTAGAAAATTTGACATGATCGCCATAAATCGATTCTTATTAAGAGTAAGAGAAAGTTAAAAGCACGTACAATATATAAGAAAACAAAGAGTACTTTAATTGCCAGATAAATTTTCTCCAGTATACGTCCAGTATGGGAAATGGTGTCTAATAATTCTATTTCATTCTTCCCCTGACACACAGTAGCATTGCTAAAGATTCTGCCTACGATTAGAATCGTGAATGATGGTCGTGTAATCAATCAATGATTATTCCAAAAAATTAATTAATTATGTCAAAAAAATAATTCATATCTTTTTTCGTCATTTTTAGATTAAAACAAAGAACAAAAAAAAAAATAAACAAAAAGGCAACAACTAGATTCCTTACAATGCATACAAATTGGAATAGACAAATTTAAGAATATACACACTAACCTTTACAAACACCAGTTTCTGCCAAAGCTGAATTATATTGGCAACTTAGACCATGATCGCAAAGTGTATTTGAATCGCAGGGTTCTCCTTCTTGACGTCTACAGCCTTCGTCAGAACAGTCCCAATCTGTGCTCACCTGTAAATGAAAAAAGTAAAGAAACTATGTTTTTAAGAAACGATTAAATATTACAAATTGATTGATTGATGATTTAATTAATCATCAGAGATATTTTCCGACATTCTTCATACAACTTAAATTCGATGAAAATTAATCAATTTCCCAACCTGAATCTACCTTCTAATTTTAACAGCATATACGAATTCGAACTCGTATCCTTTCACGTTCAACTATAATTTTCAGATTTTCCACATTTTTCACACAATAGTTTTTTTTTTCATTTCACCGCTATTTGAAAACATTTGATACTTATGTAGCAAAAAATTGTGATGATTTACGCACAAAGACAGCGCTGGTAAGCACTAACTAGGTTACATGGGCAAATTTCTGGAAAACAATGTTAATGGCATTTAAATTTTTTAATTTTTATTTTCATTTATTGAGAAAGTTTTATGATCTATTTTTTGAAATTGATTTTTCATCGAAAATACGGTCAAGAAAACTTGTTTCATGTGTAGGTGGTATTTTCTATTTGTTTGCCCCACCCCACTCCAAGAATATTTTCTTTAAACTCTTCATATACTACAACCTTTTATAGTAGTTTTCAGAGAAAATAGATTTTTAGCCATTTCTAGGGCTATTTTAATGTTACGTTTCCTTCCGATGTGCCATTTGCAATTTATTAAAAAACAGTTCAACAACATTTCGGGATGCAGCATTATGATTTTCATTGTAAAAGACAAAAAGAAGAGTAAGAACTTAACGATCTGTGAATATTCAGAATAGATAGTTGTTGTGGTTGGTTCCGCAGAGCTGAAAATTCTTTTTCCACATCTTCAAGACTATATATATATTTTAAAGTCTTGATAAAGACAGAAAACTCTGTCGAAACGTTGGCATAATTGAATGTTTCTTTCTTGACCGATCCTCACCAAATTTCTTCATAACATAATAATACATCAAAAGTCAACAAATACATCAGAGATATTTTCCGTAATAACCTGTTTCTTTTTGTGGTCATCGATCGGTTTCAGGCGTTCACCCATCATCAGGATGCTTTTTATCAAACAGTGTGATGACATAGACTACACAAAGCAAATTTAGTTGATACACTGGTTTAAAAAGTGTTTTTTTTTCCCATTTTTTAAAACATTTCGTTTTAAATTTTTTTTTTTTCAATTATTAAAAATCATTTAAATCATTAAAAATGATATTAAATTAAATCATTAAAAATCATTTACATTATTAAAACTTTTCGTTTTTAATAACATGTTTAAAAAACCAGTGTATCAACTAAATTTGCTCTGTGCAAGTCTATGTTATCACACTGTTTGATAAAAAGC